>PVIW01008815.1:0-57180 GCA_004026585.1 Noctilio leporinus
CCCTTTCCCCCTGACCGCTGATGGCCTATTCCTTGTATTCATATACTTGGTTCTGTTTTGCTTGTTGTTAGTTTTGTTCATTATTGTCCCGTAATGGGTGAGATCATATGATATTTGTCCTTCACTGACTGGCTTATTTCACTAAGCATAATACTCTCCAGTTCCATCCTTGTTGTTGCAAAGGGTACAAGTTCCTTCTTTCTTTCTGCTACATAGAATTCCATTGTGTACGAAGTCTTTAAGAATAGTACTTTATCTTATTAAAGCTACAGAATTATATAATGTTAAAACTGGAAATAATGATAGAAGTTGTCCATAATCTTCATTATAGAGATAAAAAATAGAGAACTTAAATGATTTCTCCAGAGAGTTGTGAAAAAAAAATCTCATAAGGTAAAAAATGATAAAGTTTTCCTTCCTCCATACAGCTGTGGAAAGGTATATTCAACATTATAAAGCTGTTCTTGCAAAAAAATAATTCTAACAACAGTCTAGTGACATACTCAAATTATAAATGTTCTATTTTTGTTTAATGGCTAATTTCTTAAGTTTTAACAAGATTTTTATAGTTTATACTGGTTTTCTTAATATGTAGCCCTATTAAAATTAAAATATTTAGTTTCTGAAAAGTAATATGAGAAATATAAATTAAAATAAATAGATATTGGAAGATGGCGGCTGAGGATGTGGAAGCTAAATCCACTTGCTCCTGCCCTCAACCCTGGTTTTTAGCTGAACTTCTGACAATCAACTAAATCTTAGCTGATATGAAGTTTTGAAGATGCTTCATACAGGCTGGTAAGAGGTTTTATAAGTAAAAGGGGAAACACCCTGTGTAAAACTCCTGTTGGCCGCTGGGAGGCCAGACAGAAATTGTAGCTTTGGAGCTCCCTCACCAACAGAGCAAGGGGCCTTAGTTCCATGCAGGGATCCCCAGCCCACACTGTGGGAAACTTGGGGGGGTCCACTGAGACTATGAGACCTAGTCTGCATGCTCAAAGCAAGCATCACTTCCATTTTTGAGGGATCAACCTGGAGGGCTCAGAATAGGGACCACATTGCTGCACCCAAGTCTGTCAGAGGCACCTACAGGCTGTAGCCAGCAGGGACTCTGAAAGACATTTTGTTTCCTGGGAAGGTTTTATGCATGGAGAACTGGACAGTAACTAAGTTCTGTGGCATGGGTACTGCATACAATCTCTTTAATAAGAGGTTTTGGGAGAAATGTCCTGGTACATGCAAAAAAAAAAAAAAAAAGAAAGAAAGAAAAAGAAAAAAAGAAACTAGACAACTATATACAAAAATAAACCCAAAATGGATAAAAGACTTAAATGTAAGTCATAAAAATCCTAGAAGAAAACATAAGAAGTAAAATCTCAGATATTTAACATAGATATATTTTGCTGACATATTTCCTAAGACACTGGAAACAAAGCAGAAAATAAACAAGTGAGACTACATCAAATTAAAAATCTTTTGTAAAGCTAATGAAACCATCAGCAAGATGAATAGGGAAACCACTGTATGGGAGAACATTATTGCCAGTGATACATCTGACAAGGGTTTAATCTCCAAAGTTTGCTAAGAACAAATACAGCTCAATACCAGGAAGACAACCTAATTTAAAAATGGGCAAAAGACCTCTTCTCCAAAGATGTACAGAGGGCGTGTAAGCATATGAAAAAATGTTCAACATTACTAATCTTTAGAGAAAAGCAAATTAAAACCTCAACGAGATATCACTTTATACATGTCAGAATGACTACAATTAATAAATCAAAGAACAACAAGTATTGGTGAGGATGTGGAGAAAAGGGAATTCTAGTGCGCTATTGGTGGGAATGTGGACCGGTGGAAAACAATATGGAGTATCATTTAAAAATTAAAAGTGCAACTCCCTTTTGACCCAGTAATTCCACTTTTAGGAATATATCCTAAGGATCTTAAAACACCAATACATAAAATAATTAAAAATATATAGACACCACTATGTTTATAGCAGTCCTATTTACAATAGCCTAGATCTGGAAACAGCCTAAGTGTCCATCAGTAGGTGAGTGAATTAAAAAGTTGTGGGCCCTGGCTGGTGGCACAGTGGATAAGGTGCTGGCCTGTGAACCCAAAGGTCACTGGTTCGGTTCCCAGCCAGGGCAACATAACCAGGTTGCAAGCCAGGTCTCCAGCCAGATCTGTGGCTGGAGGCAGGTGAAAGGCAACCTTACATTGATGTTTCTCTCCCTCTCTGCCTCTCTCCCTTCCCCTTTCTCTGAAAAATAATAAATAAAATCTTAAAAAAAAAAAAAAAAAGTTGTGGGATATTTACACAATGGAATACTACACAGCCATCAAAAAGAAAAAAAGCTCTTGCATTCTGCAACAGCATGGATGGACTTAGAGAAAACTATATGAAGTAAATTAAGCCAGTCACTGACAGAAAAAATACCACATGATGTCACTTTTATGTGGGATATAATGAACACAACCAAGAAACAAAATAATAACAGAAGGCTAGATACATAAAACAGCTCTTGGAAAGAAGTTGGGGGATGGAATTTGGGGTGAAGGGTTTAATCAAAGATTAATGTACAAGCCATGGACATGGACAATAATATGTGCATTGGCTGGGAATGGGGAGAGGATGGGGCTGGGTGGAGGTAGGGAATGGGAGAAAAAAATGAGAACAAATTTAACAGCATTAAAGTAAAGTTCAAAAACAAAGTAATATCAAAGAAAACTTTAAGCAGATAGATTTATTTTTTAAATCAGAGTAGATCAATAAGACATTTTTTTCTTCTTCATGTAAAGGGACAAAAACATTAAAAATGATTTTGCGGGGGACAGAGTAGAGGGCAGTGCTGACGGTGTCCTCGAGTGCCAGAGCAGCTGGAGGATAGGATAGGGAGCACAAGATGTCTGCAGGTCCCTGCGAACTGGAGCAGTAGCATCTGGACTCAGGTGCACAGCCAGAGGCTGCAGCGACCTACAGGAGAGCAGCTGAGATAGTTTTGAACTTGCCAGCTGGAGGGTTGAGATCGGCTCTGGGTAGTGGCAGCTGTGCCCAGAGGGGCGTCTCTAACTGAAGACAGCTCCAGGCTCCCTGGTGACTAGAAATCTGAACAGTGAAGTGTGGACAGTTAGTGTAAACTCCGGAGGGAATGAGGAATTGAACCCCTGCAGGGGAGGGACTATGTATGAGCCTTGGTCCAGAGGCTGAGAGAGAGGAAGCGCCTCCTGGGGCCAGAGGTGGAGAAGGAGAGGACCGCAAGGAGCAGGATTGGGGGAGCGGAGAAGTGTACCTGCCGGGGCTGCAAGAGGGCTGAAAATTGTGACTCTGCAAGGACAGGTGAGAGCCCCAGCGAGAAGGGAGGCAGAACCCCTCGCACCCATACCATTGCACAGGCTCCCGGGGAAACTTGAAACTGTTGAGTTGGGAACTTGCTGCTGGTGCAACCGGCACACACATTGCAGGTGACAGAAACCTCTTTGAAGAGCTGGAGGGGGGAGGCGTAGCCTTTGTGGGCAGACTGCACTGCAGGCCGCCTGGGAAGCCAGGCATGCATTGCACAGGTGGCAGTAAAAACCTCCTCAAAGAGCTGAGCTGGACCGCATAGAGGGCCAGCCATCACCAGCAAATGGCCTATGTGGCCCCTGGGGAGCCAGGCACTCTTTGCAGACAGGGGCTACCTCCTCCAAGAGCTGGAAGGAGAGGGCCAGCCATCACAAGAGCAAACGAAGTTGCAGGCCACCCCCATTGGAGCCAGGTGCTCATTGTAGGGAGAAACCGCCTCGAGGAGCTGGAGGGGAGGAGCAGCCACAGACACCACAGAAGCACCCTGCAGTTCTTCACACAGAACCAGTGAGAGAAAGGAGGGCCCCAAAATGCCAACAGTGCAGAAACCCAGCTAGGCTACTAGAGGCTCAGCCTACTGGGGGGCTGGCACTCAGAATCAGCCCTGACTATGACAGCTATAGGCCCTGCCACTACAAGACCACACAGCCTGACTGTAGACTGCAGAGACTTGATCAAGAAAAAAAGGCAGACTCAGGAAATGGATCACTGCTAATCTCAAGCACTCGAGTTACACCAAAAGCTACATGAACTATTAATCCCTAACATAACCTTTTCAAAAGTTACTTCCAACCCTCACAATTAGTGCATTTTAAGTAAATTCTATTTATATCATAGTGTATCCCAATTCCCATATTTTTACTCCTTCCTTATCTCAATCCACCTAACTACCCAAGACCCTCCTCCTACTCTTGTTTTAAAGTCTACTCTTCTGCTACAACTCATTCCCAGTCCTCAATATAAATATTACTCCCCTCTTCATCTGTTTAAACACTTTCTTTCTTTCTTTCTTTCTTTTTTTTTTTTTTTGTGGGTGTGCTACTAGGGACTACACAGTCTTTTTTTCTGCTAAACGCACACAGGTCCCCGCTCTACCTGGACTAATCAGGATTCATTCAGGGTGAACAGGGCGGTAGATGCAGCAACTATATATATAGGCTTATACTGTTCACTCAAACTTGAGGCATTCTGATTTTCCCCCTCCCCATTTCTATATAAGAGATGTTGGCTTTCTCTATTGTGTCCTCACTACCTTTGCCATTGCTTTGCACCTTTCAAAATTATCTATACTTTAGTCAATTTAATCATTTTGCTTCTCATGTAACAGTCTTATCATATCTACATCCCTATTATACTGGCTCAGTTTCAGCTGAGGGTATGATTAAAAGTGGGGGTTACCTTGGAGGGTATGGGTACATAGCTGGGTTCATAGACAGTCGAAAGGGGGATTAAAGGAGAAAGATATCTCTGAAGGTGTGGTTATTTTGCCTGAACTGATGGTTCTGTTTTAGGAGGAGCTCAAAAACAATGTATGAGATGAAATAGAAAGAGTGTCTCTCAATCAGCCGGAAAGGAGCAACACATACAACCAATCCAAAATACAACCAGACAGCCCATGTTAATGACATGAAGGCCACCCTGAGAGCAGCAAGTTGAGGAAATCTAGGAGACTGCAATACTGAACTCCACAAATCTCCTAACATAGAGGGGTGCTCCATGAAGGCAAGGAATCAAAGCAGATTAATCCAAGACAAAAGCAAACAACAACAGACACCCAAAATGGGGGAAAAAGAATCAGTCCATCACCAAAAGGAAAGGATGAATCCCCAGAAAGATCACTAAATGAAATAGAGGCAAACAAACTATCAGATATGGAATTCAAAATAATGATGATAGAGAAGTTCAGTGAGCTTAGCCAGCTCAAAGAAAACTATAAACAACTCCAGAGGAACTACAAAGAACTCCAGGGAAGCTACAAGGAACTTACTGAGATCTACACCAGCATTAAAAAGGACTTAGAAACTATCAGTAAGAGCCAGGAGGAAATGAAGAATATTTCTGAATTGAAGAATAGAGTAGAAGCAATCAGCAATAGGCTAGAGGAAGCAGAGGATCAGATCAGCAAGCTGGAGGACAATGTAGAAAAATAATCCAAGACAGTGAAAGAGAATGAAAAAAGGCTGATCAAGATTGAAGAGGTTTTCAGAGAGCTGCAGGAAAACATGAAATGCAGTAATATCTGTATCATAGTGATACCAGAAGAAGAGAAACAAGGAATGGAAAACCTGTTCAAAAAAGTAATGATAGAAAACTCCCCTAACATGATTAGTGAAAAGGTTACTCAAGGTCAGGAAGCACAGAGGGTCCCAATGAAGAGGAATCCAAACAGACCCACTCCAAGACACGTTATAATTAAAATGGCATATTTCAAAGACAAAGAGAATCCTAAAAGCATCAAGAGAGAAACAACAAATAACATATAAGGGGGCTCCCATAAGGTTATCAAATTATTATTCAATAGAAACAATATAAGCCAGAAGGGAATAGCAAAAAGTATTCCAAGTAATGGGAAACAAAGGCTGCAACCAAGAAGACTACCCAGCAAAACTTTCATTCAAAATGTAAGGAGAAATAAGGAGTTTCCCAGAAAAAAGAATTCTAAAAGAATACATCTGTACCAAAACAGCATTGCAAGAAAAGCTAAAGGATCTTCTTTTTAAAAAATGAAGAAACAGAGAGAGACAGAGAGGAACACAGGTACAAAGTGGGAAAATGACAATAAATAAGTATTAATAATAACCTTAAATATACATGGATTAAATGTGCCAAACAAAAGATATAGGACAGCTGAATAGATAAGAAAACATGATCCACATATATGCTGTCTTCAAGAGATCCATCTCAGAACAAAAGATCGACATAGATTAAAAGTGAAAGGATGGAAAAATATATATCAAGCAAATGGACATAAAAAAAAAGGCTGGAGTAGCAATACTTATTTCAGACAAAATAGATTTTATGATGAAGGCCATAAAAAAAGATAAAGAAGGATGTTTCATAATACTTAAGGGAACATTCCATCGAGAAAAAATAGCTCTGGTAAACAAATACGCACCCAATGTAGGAGCTCCCAAACATATAAGGAAAATCTTGGAGGACTTCAAGAAAGATATAGACAGCAACAAACTAATAGTTTGTTGTCCATCAACAATGGACAGATCTTCCAAACAAAAAATCACCAAGGATGCTATGGCATTGAACAGCACTCTAAAGGAAATGAACCTAACTGATATATATAGAACCTTTCATCCCAAAGAAGCAAAATACACATTCTTTTCAAATGCACATGGAACATGTGGAGACAATCCTCCATGAATAAAGGAAAATTGAAATCATACCAATCACCTCTCAGATCACAATGGCTTAAAACTAAAAACCAATCTTGAGGAAAAATACCAAAAACACTCTAACTCATGGAGGCTGAATGACATGCTTTTAAGTAATGAATGGGTTAACAATGAGATCAAAGATGAGATCAAAAAGTTTCTGGAAGCAAATAACAAATATATAACAGTCCAAAACTATAGGACACAGCAAAGGCAATCCTCAGAGAGAAATTCATAGCAATACAGGAGTACCTAAAAAGGTCAGAAGAAGCTTATACAAAAAACCTAACCATAAAGCTGCAAGAACTAGAGGAGCAACAACAAACAAAGCCCAGAGCAAGTAAAAGGAAGGAAATCATCCAGATCAGAGCAGAATTAAGTAACTTAGAGACTCAAAGTACAATTCGAAGAATCAATATGTCCAAGAGCTGGTTCCTTAAAAAAATAAACAAAATTGACAAGCGTTTTAACCAGACTCATCAAGAAAAAGAGAGAGAGAGAACCCAAATAAACAGAATCAGAAATGACACAGGAGAAATCACAACTGATACTTAAGAAATACAAATGATTGTAAGAAACTACTACAAAAAATCTATATGACAAAAAATATGACAACCTGGGTGAAATGGACATATTTCAGAAAATCTATAATCTACCAAAACTGAATCCAGAAGAAGCATAAATCCTGAATAGACAAATAACCACTAGTGAAATTGAAGAAGTAATGAAAAAACCTCCCAAAGCCCAAGAGCCCTGGACCAGATGGCTACACAGGTGAATTTTACAAAAACATTTAGAGAAGAACTAACTTCTATACTTCTCAACCTATTCCAAAAAATTCAACAAGAGAAAAGATTTCCAAACTCTTTCTATGAGACCAATATTATTCTAATCCCAAAACCAGGTCAAGACACAACTAAAAAAGAAAACTATAGGTCAATATCTCTGATGATTATAGATGCTAAGATTTTCAAAAAAATATTTGCCACCCAATATTTTGGTTGTATTGTATGGGCAAGCAATACATTCAAAAGATCATACATCATGGTCAAGTGGGTTTCATCCCAGGGATGCAAGGATGGTACAACATTCACAAATTAATAAATGTAATACACCACATCAATAAATGAAAGACAAAAATCATATGATCATATAAGTAGATGCTGAAAAAGCATTTGATAATGTACAGCAACCATTTATGATAAAAACACTCAGCAAAATGGGAATAGAGAAAGCATACCTCAACATCATAAAGGCTATATATCAGAAGCCTGAATCCAACATCATACTCAATAGGCAAAAACTAAAAGCTTTCCCCCTAAGATCAGGAACAAGACAAGGCTGTCCACTTTCTCCACTTTTGTTTCACATCAATTTGGAAGTTCTAGCTATAGGGATCAGAGAAGAAAAAGGAATCAAAGGTATCCAAATTGGAAAGGAAGAAGTCAAACTGTCATTCTGTCATTATTTGCAGATGATATGATACTGTACATACAAAACCCCATAGGCTTCACCAAAATCTTACTCAACCAAATACGCAAATTTAGCAAAATGCCTGGATGTAAAGTCAATATCCAAAAATCAAAAGCATTTTTGTATACCAATAATGAAACATCAGAAATAGAAGTGAGAAAAATCCCCTCTACCATAGCAACAAGAAAAATAAAGTACTTAGGAATTAACTTAACCAAGGAGGTAAAAGATCTGCACTGAGAAAACTATAGAACATTGAAGAAAGAAATTAAGGAAGATACAAATAAATGGAAGCATCTACCATGTGCATGGTTGGGAAGAATTAAATCATTCAAACGTTCATACTATCCAAAGTAATCTATAGATTCAGTGCAACCCCAATTAAAATACCAATGACAGACTTCACAGAAATAGAAAAAATACTTCAATGCCCTGGCTGGTGGCTCAGTGGATAAGGTGCCGGCCTGTGAACCCAAAAGTCGCAGGTTCAATTCCCCAGCCAGGGCACGTAATGAGGTTGCTGGCCGGGTCTCCAGCCAGGTCCGTGGCTGGGGGCAGGTGAAAAAGGCAACTATACATTGATTTCTGTCTGTCTTTCTCTCTCTGCCTCTCTCCCTTCCCCACTCTCTAAAAATAATAAATAAATAAAAAATATTAAAATTTAGAAAGAAAAAAAAAAAGTTTATATGAAGCCAAAAATGTCCAGGAATAGCTACAACAATCTTGAGAAAGAAGAACAAGGTAGGAGGAATCACAATACCAGACATCAAACTATACTACAAAACTACTGTAATAAAAGCAGTGCAGTAGTGGCATAAGAACAGACATATAGATCGATGGAACAGAATAGAGAGCCCAGAAATAAACCCAGGACTCTATTAATATTTGGCAAAGGGAGAAGGAACATAAAATGGAGTAAAAACAGTCTCTTCAACAAATGGTGTTGGGAAAACTGGACAGCAACATGCAAATAAATAAAACTAGACTACCAACTTACACCATACACCAAAATAAACTCAAGATGGATCAAGGACTTAAACATAAGCAGTGCCACCATAAAGGTCCTAGAGAAAAATGTGGGCAGTAAAATTTTAGGTATCCTATGCAGAAATATGTTTACTAATACTTCACCAAAGGCAAAGGAAATGAAAGAACAAATAAACAAATGGGACTAGATCCAATTGAAAAGTTTCTGTTCACCTAAAGAAAACACCAGCAAAATTAAAAGGGAACCAACTGTATGGGAAAACATATTTGCCAATGATACCTCAGACAAGTGTTTGATCTCCAAAATATATAAAGAACACATGAGACTCAACACCAGGGAGACAGACAGCCCAATTAAAAAATGGGCAAAGGACCTGAATAGACAACTCTCTGAGGGAGACATACAAATAGCCCAAGAGAGATGCAAATGAAAACCACAGTAAGATACCACCTCACACCTGTTAGAATGGCAATCATCAACAAATCAACAAACAACAAGTGTTGGCAAGGATGTGAGGCAAAGGGAACCCTGGCACGCTGTTGGTGGGAATGCAGGCTGATGCAGTCACTATGGGAAGTTTCCTTTAAAAACCAAAAATAGAACTGCCTTTTGATCCAGCAATTCCACTACTTGGACTATACCCAAAGAACCCTGAAACACCAATTCAGAAGAACCTATGTGGCCCTATGTCCATAGCCGCGCTATGTACAATAGCCAAGTACTGGAAACAGCCTAAATGCCCATCAGTGGATGAATGGATCAAAAACCTTTGGTACATTTACATAATGGAATACTACACAGCAGAAAGAAGGAAGGAACTCCTAACCTTTACAACAACATGAATGGATCTGGAAAGTATTGTGCTTAGTGAAATAAGCCAGTCAGTGAAAGACAAATACCATATGAACTCATCCATTTCAGGATAATAATGAACAAAAGAAATAAGCAAAACAGAACTAGGTCCATGAATACAATGAATAGATCTCCAGTGGCAGAGGGCAAGGGAGAGGAGAAGGCAAAGAAGGGGAGCAGTTTAGTCAAGGAATTAGCATTAAAGAACCATGGACATGGACACCAAATGGGATTGACTTTGTTGGGGAGTGGGTGGGTGGGGAAGGGGAGAGAGGGAAGGAAAAATGGGATAGATGTACTACAACAATAAAATTAAAATAAAATAAAATAAAAACATGTTGCCCCAATGATGGGCAACTGGTATCATCTTTGCACACACACACCAAAAAAAAAACAAAAAAAAAAAGATATTTTTTGGTATTTAAACAGATAATAGTCTAATTTCATTTAAGTGAATCAGACATAAAATGTTTATGAAGTCTGTCCAGAAAGTGTACAGCCAATGACAATATAATTAAAACTGTTTGGTGGACCTGGCTGGTGGCTCAGTGGCTAAGGTGCCGGCCTACAAACCCAAAGTTCACTGGTTCAATTCCCATCCAGGGCACATAACCAGGTTGCAAGCCAGGTCTCCAGCCAGCTGTAGCTGGAGGCAGGTGAAAGGCAACCATACATGGGGAAAAAAAAAAACAAAACCAAAAACCTGTTTTGGTGGCTGATACTTTTGGGACAAACTTCATATTTTCATTTTATATATATTTCCAGCTACATTGGTTATTCATGCTTACAAATAACCACATATTTTGACTATTATTGATAATTTAATTATTGGTAGGTCCCAAGATCATAATCTCTATTCCCTGAGGAAAAATATGGATTTCTATGAGAAGTTACTTGATATCCATTGCTATTCTTGATATCCATTGCTATATATGGCTCAATAGATTTTCTGTTAGTGAGATGTTATTATAGGGATAGAGTTACTTTTAGACTGGTTTTGGTTACCTTAGGCACTCTACTTCTCTCATTTCAAAATTGACCGTTTAGGAAGTGGCTTGTAGTTCTAGCACATTAGCAAACATTGGTTACGGGCAGTTCTTAGAGGAAGAACTGAATCAATTACCCCATAGCCTTCTAATTAACCAAGTAATTGCACAACTACTCCAGTGCCTATTTCTCAGCCCTCAAGTAGGTCTGGCCACTCACTGCTCAAACTACGTGCTAGTTTTTCCCGAGGTCTTTTCTTCGGCTGACGTAGGGCTATTAATCAGTTTTATTGAGTTTCACATTTAATCTGATTTCATGAGTTCTATGTATGGGGAAAGTTTCATGCATATGATTTGTTCATGATAAGCTTCACAATTTTTTAGTGCTGCAGTGAATAGTTAAATTTATTCTATTATTTTAATTTGAGGAAGAAGAGAGTTCTCTTAGCCATTGTAAATTGGAAATGTTTATAAGTTAAAGGAAGTTGTGATAATTGTGTTTGTGAAAGGGAAGGAATATCATTGTATAATATTATTAAGGAAAATCCCTAATATAACAAAATTAAAATATAATCAATGTAATCTCAATTATAT
The DNA here is from genome assembly GCA_004026585.1 of Noctilio leporinus. NCBI lineage: Eukaryota > Metazoa > Chordata > Mammalia > Chiroptera > Noctilionidae > Noctilio > Noctilio leporinus. The sequence continues at coordinate 11,629 of PVIW01008815.1, forward strand.
GATAGGAATTGCAAGTATAAATAGACATTAGATGCTAAAAGTGGTATAAAATAGAGGCTTAAAAAAGGTAATATAAATGGTGGCTGATTTCCTCCTAAATTGTTTTTATAGGATTTCATTTTAAGATGATATATTTATGGTTTCTGCACTTTGCAAACTCAATAAACATCTCTCTAGATTATGATTTGATGCAACAATTTACTGAATAAATGTATTACATATTCCATTTTCCAAGTGTTTCTCCCTAAGGAAGCTAAATCATATTTACAGAAGTACACTAATTTTCAAAGTGATCTTTTGAGAAAGAAAAAAGGTAGAAAAAAATGCTTAGAGAAGCAAAACTTATAGCAATGGACTAAAAGAAAATAAGATGTAAAGACATAACCCCACATTCTACATTTATGCAACACAGAATAAGGGATTTCATCTTTTTGTTATCTAAAACTAATAATATTTTAGTAATTACTGGTATCCCTGACATTTAGGCATAAAATGAGGATAAAAGAGAAAATGTATAAATTTCTTAGAAGATCACTAGGCTTTCATTTACCAAATCATCTTTCATAGTAACTCATGCCCTATGTGAAATACAAATACTTCAAATAGATTAACTGTCTTATGGGTAAGTAATAAAGTTGCAATCATTTATCCAGTTCAAAACCTAGACATAGGAGTTATATTTTGTGTTTAGTTTTGTTCTTGCCCCTAGGCATAAATTTCAGAATCCTTGAAACTCTGTATAGGAAGAAAGTCTTAAAGAATGATCAGCCCTGGCTGGTAGCACAGTGGATAAGGTGCCAGCCTGCGTATCCAAAGGTCACTGTTTTGATTCCCCAGCCAGGGCACATAACTAGGTTACAAGCCAGATCTTAAGCCAGGTCCGTGGCTGGAGACAGGTGAAAGGCAACCATACATTGATGTTTCTCTCTCTCCGTGCCTCTCTCCCTTCCTCTCTCTCTGGAAATAATAAATCTTTAAAAAATTTTTTTTAAATAGTGATCACATTCTGACTGTCTAGACTTAACTGGTTGAACAGTGTCCTGCAAAGTGAAAGGTTGCCTGTTAGATTCTTAGTCAGGACACAGGCCTGGGTTGTGGGCTGGTCTTTGGTAGAGACCTGTGAGAGAAGCAAATGGTAAATGTTTCTCTCCTTCATTTTTCTCCCTCCCACACCCTTCCTCTAAAAACAAAGAAATACATATTTTTAATGACTACACTAGAACTGCTAAAACCAGCAAAGCAAAAGGTTGCTGCTTTGATTTCTGGTCAGGGCACATGCCTAGACTGTGGGTTTGGCCCTAGTTGGAGTGCATGTGAGAGGCAACTGAACAAGGTTGCTCTCTTGCATAGATGTTTTGCTCTCTTTCTCACTCCCTTCCCTTCTCTCTAAATAAATAAAATGTTTTAAAAAATTACTTGATTTGCATATGTTGTGGTATAATTACCACAAAAAGTTTAACATCCATCATTCCATGTAGATACAATAAAGAGGAAAAATGTTGTTTTTCCTTGTGATGAGAACTCTTGGAATGTATTCCTATAATAGTCTTCAAATATACTATTAACAGTAGTCATCTTACACCCCATGTACTTATCTTATGAGTGAAAGTTTGTACCTTTTGACTACCTTCATCCAATTTTCCCACACCCTCTGCTTCTGATAACCACAAATCTGAAATCCAATCTACTTTATTTTTTATTAGTTTGGCTTTGTGTTGATTTTAGATTCCACATATAAAGAGATCACAGAGTATTTGTCTTTTTCTGTCTGATTTATTTTACTTAGCATAAAGCCCTCAATATCTATCCATGTTGTTACAAATGGCAGGATTCACTTTCCCTTATGGGTGAATGATATTCTATTGTGTGTGTTTATCACTTTTTGGTCCATTTATCTGTCAGTGGATACATGTTGTTTCCATGTCTTGGCTATTGTAAATAATGCCTCAGTGAACATTGGGGGTGCAAATATATCTTCAACATAGTGCTTTTGTTACTTTAGATATATAACCAGAAGAGAAATTGCAGGAATATATGGTAGTGCTAAGAGGTAGGAACACTTCTTATTCTATGTTATTGAAAATAAGTAGCCAACATAGATTATTAAAGAATAAATCTCTACAAATTACATTATTTTTACTCCATCCAGGCTCATTGCATTGGTCATCAACTGACTGCTACATAACAAAAGAGCCCAAAACATTATGGTTAAAAGCAACAAAAATTTATTATGTTTTATTGTGTATGTTGGTCGAATGGTTTCTTTGCCCATTTCTCTTGGATTCACGTATATGGGTGTCTTAAGCTGGAGGATATGTTGGGATGGAGAGGCCAATGTGGCTTATTTGCATGTCTAGCAGTAGTAGACCTGCTGTCACGTGGCGAGATAATAGGGGATTACTTTAAATAGTAATCCAGGCATGCCCCACCTCCTTCCTTAAATGTATATCTTCTTAAATGCAAGCATTTTGTTTTTTAAAAATCTTTATTGCATTTTTTTCCATTACCATTTAGTCCACTTATAGCCCCCTCCCTCCAGTAATCACACTGTTGTTCATGTCCATGAATCCTTTTCCCTTTTTGCTCAATGTTCCACCCCCTGACTTCCTGCTCGTAGCTATCATCCTGCTCTCTATGAGTCTGTCTGCATTAGATATATGGATATGAGTGAAATCTTGTGGTATTTGTCTTTCTCTAATGGGCTTATTTCACTTAGCATAATGTTCTCCAGATCCATCCATACTGTCACAAAAGGAAAACTTTTCTTCATTTTTTATGGCCAAGTAGTATTCCATTGTGTATAGTTGTGTTACTCTCTCATTCATTGAAGCATATGTGAGCTTCTTCTATATCTTGATGATGGTAAATAATGCTGCAGTGAACATAGGGATGCTATGTTCTCATGGTCACTCTTGATCTACATATTGTCTGAATGACCTTGTTTTACATAGGAGATATTTTCCTCCATTTTGTGAAGATGGGTAGCATCATTATTGGATTCTTACCTGAAAATAAATTGTGTAGCAGTCTGGGCTTTAATTTCCTTACCTTATATTTTTACCATATTCTTCTATTTATCATCATCATGCTCATAATCATCATTCTTACATTTTTCAAGTTTTCTCTCTCTTTCCCCTCCTATTTTATCTGTCCCTTATTCATTTTCTTTCTCTTTCATTTCCCTCTCTTATCTAGTAGGAGGAAGAAACCATTGGAAAGCTACTTTACTATTCAAATTCAACTTGTTCTAAGGGGCTCTATCCTGGCCAGTGATTATCCCATGTCATTCAGTATTTTTTAATTTCATAATTTTAAATAACAAAACTCATAGAAATACTATTTTTTTGATTTTCAGTTAGTTTCAAACTCTGTGTGTGTGTGTGTGTGTGTGTGTGTGTGTGGGCATATGTGTGTGTGGGCAGTGCAGAGAATAGAGAAGCCTAAAAGTAAAAGTTTGTATTATCTAAACTGTTAATATAAAAATGTAACCACAAGGAGAGACAAAAGCTCTTCCCTAATATTCTTACTGATTTAGAAAGTTTATGTGTTTTAAGGTCTTCAAGAATTTTCTGGTCTTTTTCCCCTTTTTATTTTGTACTGTTCTTATAAAGCACTATGACATCAGTTTACATGCCCTAATTTTCTATGTCTTTACATGGATGACTCACGCTCTGCTTTTTTGGTGAATAGCACTTATGTTAGTGTTGTTTATTTTATCACATCAGATGACCCCTATCTACTTCACAGAATACTTTTTCTTTTACACTGTTTTTTTTTTTTTTTTTGAAGGAAAAGATGTTAAGAAGTGAAAAAACTCAACTTAGGTTTTATAGAACAAGTTCTTTAAATTTTATATTTAAAATGTTACATAAGTTAATGCTATTTTCTATAAAGAATAGTAATATTCACCCAGCCTCATATGGCACTCATAGTGTACCAGCAAAAGCCCAACAGAAGTTTACTCATTTAATCCTGAGAACACTTAAACACATAAAACAGAATGAAATCAGATCAGTGGTCATCAGCTGTGATGGGATTAACTAGGCAGAGAGGGAAATGGGAATGAAATGAGGGCTAAAGATGAAATCCTCACGCACTCTGCCATTTAGAATTCAGCTCACAAGGAGGGCCCTGCAAAGAGACTTGTTTCTCTGCAGAAATATAGTACAACTCATTTTCAATTTGGATGCCTCAATAACTATCCCTAACCTTTACCAAAACCTATTTCACAGTTGTTATGTGTTGAATTGCATCCCACTCCTCAGAAAATCTTATGTTAATATCCTAACCCCTGCCCTGGCTAGTGTCTCAGTGAGTTGAGCACTGGCTTGCAAACCCAGGGTTCTCTGGTTCGAGTCCTAGTTAGGACACACACCCAGGTTGCAAGCCAGGTCTCCAGCCAGGTCCATAGCTGGAGGCAAGTGAAAGGAAACCATACATTGATGTCTCTCTCCCTCTCTGCCTCCCTCCCTTCCCGTCTCTCTAAATATAATGAATAAAATCTTAAAAAAAAATTCTAACCCCTAGCACCTTAGAACGTGACCTTATTTGGAAATAAGGTCGTTGCAGGTGCAATTAATTAAGATGAGGCGGTCCTGGAATAGAGTGGGACCTAAGTTAATATGACTTAGGACAAAAGGAAAATACCCAGATGAAAGCAGAGATAGGACTTATATTCCTACAAGCCAAGGACCACTAATGATTTGATTGCCACCACCAGCACTTAGGAGGAGGCAAGGACTGTTGTGCTCCACTGGTTTCAGAAGGAGAGAGGCTTTACCACTACACTAATTTTGAACTTCTAGTCTCCAAAACTATGAGAAAAATATTGTGATATTTAAACCAGTCAGTTAGTGGTACTCTTGAAAGCCCTAGGGGGTTAATACAATTGTACACATACATATTTTTTATAATGGCCAAAAGAGAAAATAAATTGGTCTGAGTGTGTATACTAATCCAGTGTGATTACAGGTTGACGGTCAACTGTGGAATGAGAATATATTGAAATAATTCTATTGATATCTCATATGAATTTAGAATATTCTTTAAATATCTTTGCTAAAAATATTTGAAAAATATACATTTTGGAACTCTAAGATATTTTTTCAAATCTCCTATCAAGGCAATAGACATTGCAGAAATTCATAAGTAAGTTTCATCTGGGAAAACATTAGCCAGTCAAACACAACAAAACCTCTGTCTTCTCTCTATTAGCTATCTTACAAATATATACAAAAAATGATCCTGGAATTATTAAATAAACATGAGATGCTCTTAAATAAAAATTAAAAGTGCATGTCTCTTTAAATGTAATGTTTCCAAAAATATAAAGTCTATGGTGGAATATTCAACAGAAAGCCTGCTTCATATAGATATTTAAAATGTTATACATTAGAAAATAATTAAATAATTTAGACCTTAGTATGCTATTCTAAAGTGATATTTTAAATGTTCAGTTGTTATGTTTTCTTTCTTTCTAAAACATACTTTTGGAAATGAACCTGAACCCCCCAAAATCTTGAGCAACATCACTTATTAATTTTGAGAGTTTATCTATGGAATCTTTTGGATTTTCTCTCTCTCTCTCTCTCTATATATATATACATAGATATATTAGAACTGTACATACATAAAACCTTGTTCTTGGAATTACCCTTTCAAACATTTTCACAGAATTTTAAAATTTATTAATTTATTAAATAAATTTAAGAAAATTGGATGATCCATATTGGAGTTATAAAAAATAAGGACAATTTCAAGTGAATACTATCTTCTAGAAAAATATTAATAATGTATAGAAAAAATAAAAATATACTGGGAAAACTAAAACATTTTTGGAAAAATAATTTAAGCAAGTTTATCAAAGACCTTTATTTCAGATAAATAAGTATTGGAAACCAGTGAAAACCTATTAAAGAAAGCAAGGTTGCCCTGGTTGGTGGCACAGTGGATAAGGCAACGGCCTGTGAACCCAAAGGTTGCTGGTTCGATTTCCCAGCCAGGGCACATAATCAGGTTGCAAGTCAGGTCGCCAGCCAGATCTGTAGCTGGGGACAGGTGAAAGGCAAGCATACATTGATGTCTCTCTCCCTTGATGCCTCTCTCCTTTCCCCTCTCTCTAAAAATAATAAAACCTTAAAATAAAAAATAAAGTATGGCATATTTAAATTATTAGCGAATTTATTTTTGCAAATGATGATTTTTGTTTTTTTTAAAGATTTTCTGTATTATCTTTTAGAGAGAGGGGAAGGGAGAGAAGCAGAGAGGGAGAGAGACATCAATGTATGGGTTGCCTTTCACTTTCCTTCAGCTAAGGACCTGGCTGGACACCTGGCTTACAATCTTGTTATGTGCCCTGGCTGGAAATTGAACCAGTGACTGTTGGATTCTCAGGTTGGTGCCTTATCCACTGAGCTACCAGCCATTAATGATGTTTTGAAGATATTTTTCATAATGTCATATTTTGAGGAAATTAAAAGTTCTTTTACCATAGGTGTCTGTTTAGTTATATATCCTTTGTCCTTTTCATTTTTCAGTCATCACTATCTTTTCTTGTTACTGCTATCACTCCATTTATTCTTTTTTTTTTTTTTTTTTGTTCTATCATTGCAACCTCTTCTAACACATAGGACACAGAATGACACATTCAGGTTTAAAACATCATGAAGACTATCCAAAGAATAATAACCCAACACTTTTATCAGTGAGATGAAAAATAATCTATTTAGGTTTCACATCGGTTCCTTGGACATTTTTAAATGATCTTTTTTATTTCACCACAAAAAATCTGCTGAGAGCATGATAGTTATTCATTTAGTCATGCCGACATTTTCACTTAATAAAAAGTTTACTCTTAGTTTAACTATTGGTAATAACTGACTAGTATGATATTAAAAATATAAGCATATTTTAATTTCATAATCAATTCAGTCTGAAACAAACATATGACTGGAGAAATGTTCTTTTCTTTTCATGAGAGGATAAGACCTTTTTAAATGAAAGGGTTCTTCTCATGGTCAAACATCACTTAAAATCATTGCTTTATGATATTGTGATGTGTTATATCACTCAGTAATAGACACTATTTTCTGATTCATCACTCTCAACTCAATGATAGGATATTTTTTATAACTATAAACAGCAGGTTATACTAACCTGCTGTAGTCTTTAACCTCTTGGCAAGACTATTCTGAGTCATATTTATAGGATATCTCAGAAAAGGCATTACTCAGTTCCATTACACATGTTTTGTTAGTTTTTCCTCATTGGTATTTATTTTTCCAAATTCTTTCATTCTACTTTTTTGGGATTACCTCTCAAATAAGCATCTTTTCCCCAAGTCCCTGTGTCAGGCTCTGCATTTGAGGAATCCATGTGAAGATACCCAGAATCAAAAGGTGTTGAAACTCAAGAGTTAAACTAATCATAAATACATTTTTATTTTCATTTTATTTATGTGACAAATGTCAGTGATGGGTTTTCAGATGTTAAACCATGTATTCCTTTAATATCAACATTTTCCCTTGCATACCAGATTCAGTTAAGTGTAATTTATAATTTTACTAATATTTTAAATTATATTTATATGTAAAAAAAGTCTTTATTATAGTTGTAATTAACTTGTAGTGAGTTATAATAGTTTTGAATCTTTTTTGTTTTCTTTGTTGATCTAAAAATATTCCAAATATGTAAAAAATAATTTATATAGAGAGAACAAAATATAATAGATTTCACCATCTCTCTTTGAACTTTGATAGATCCAGTAAGAAAGTGTCCGATAAAGAAAATAAGTCCTGTACATAAAGAATATCTGAGTCAGCTTTGTCAAGTGTTATTCCATGATAGATTATATAATAACCACAAAGAAGACCTTTACTCTTAAAGTTGTCTCAACACATATTAGAAATTATTTAATTGTAAAAATTTGATAAATAAATCTTAGGCCCAAGGAAAGCAAAATTAAATAGACATATTTGAAAATCAAGGACAATGAGAATGCTAGTTACTTCAAATAAATTACAATGGCATAAAAGGGAAAAAATAAAAAATCACAAACTATTAATTTTTATATGATTTCTTGTGCAGAAAGCTGTTAAAAACAAAATGAAAAATGCAAAAAGGAAATGAAAGAAAATTTTAATAAACATATTTCTATACCTCATGATAAACATAATTAAAACAATAGTGTCTTATTAAAAAATATTTGTGATATTTACAACCCAAAATGATCCAGCAAGAAGGAGAGGAGAAAGGACAGGAGAACAGGCCTTGAGTCTAAAAGATTTATTTGACCAGCTACACATATGGGCTGAGACCAGATATGCAAGAAAATGTCAGCAGAGAACAAAAGAAAGGCAGGGGATTTTAAAGGAGTAATTGGTGGGGGGGAGTTGAAGGGACTTTCTGTTGATGGCTTTGGGGGAGCTGGCCTCTAGAGCAAGAGAGGCTTACTAAAACAGAAAATTTGTTAAGTTCTTGCCAGCTGATCAAGATATCCCTGAAGGTCATAGGTGTCCACTGGTGTCAGCAGTTACTGCTGACCTGGGGAGCAGATTTATTGGGGTTAGGCAGTCCCTGACACCACAAGTACTGTGAGGGCTTGCAACAACTAGGCCTGAGTTGTCTTATGCCTAAGAGTGACAATCTGTAAATTAACTACTTGTGGATTATAAAGAAAGGAGAATATTAATTTAATAAAATACATCAACAAGCTTTAAAAGATACAGCTTTTTAATTACAAGTAAAAAGTGTTAAAATTCAAAAGTAATAGGCTTTGTTTGAAAGTTAAAATAATAAGATTACATTTTTCTATTGATGTAAAAGATTATCTTTCTATGTAATTTATAATCATATATATAAAAATCAGCAATTAGGAAAGTTGTGCTTGTAAGTTTATATACATTTTTTAGCTTACTCTGCCAATATGAAATAAGTAATAATACTCAAGATTTTATCAACCTAATTTTTAGGAATTCTAAAAACATAATAGGTAATGTATAAAATATTTTATATTATTTTAAAAGTGAACATTTGGAAATAAGCAATGATACATGATCAATTAAGCTAAGTTTTATAAGAATTTTTTATAATGTAAGAAAGTGGTTTTTAAATAAAAATGCAAAGAAATAAAGACAGAAGGGGAAAGAGAAAGAAAAATCTCCAATATAATGTGACTATTTAGAGTAAGAGACAGGAGACTACAAATCTAAATGTCTAATTACTTGGTATGTGATAAGTACACTTAACTTTATTATTTTTAATGATTTTGTAAAATGAATAAGTATATTTTACTCACAAGGAGTTATTTAAAAAATAAAATAAAATAAAGGGTGTAAAAAGAAAATCAAACAAAAAAATCCCTCATAGACCCAGATTGTTGTACAGTGATTACCAGAGGGAAACTGGGTTGGGGGAGGTAAAAGAGGGTAAAGGAAGGGGATATAGTGAATACACAACTTTACTTGTGGTGCTGAACACACAACACAATGTACAGATGCTGTATTTATTATAGAATTATATTCATGAAACAATAGAATTGTTTCTCATTTTAATTTAAAATTTTTATCCTTATCTGTGGACATGATCATTAATTTTAGGAAAAAAGGAAGGGAGAAAAAGAGAGAGAAGCAGAGATGTGAGAGAAACATTAGTTAGTTGCCTCCTGTGTGCATCTCAGCTAGGGATTGGTACCACAACCTAGGTGTGTGCCCTGAATGAGAATGAAAGCTGCAGCCATCCTTTTGGTGTATGGGACAATACACCAACCAACTGAGCCACCTGGCAGGGACTGAAGCCTATGTAATTTTATTGAACAACGTTACTCCAATAAATTCAATAAAAATTCATAATAAATTCTACAAAGCAAAAATTTAAAAATAAATGACATACCAGTACTTATTTCAACACTAAATAAAAATTTAAATGTGAGATAGAGCAAAAGATTTTCACCTTTTGTTTGATTTCTGAACTATTTTATAATTATGGCTTTTGTTTTATCTTTCTACATATCCACCTAAAACAGGAAATTATTTGTAAAAAAATAGAAGCAAAAGCCTTTATATCTCAAGCATTATTACTTACTTAGAATTATCAAGGTGTCTTGTCTCCAGAAAATGTACATAACCATAAATACACATTAATAGGAGCTTTGCTTTAACTGAGAGCATGGCACGGTTTTTAAATAAAGCCACTCTTTTCAAGTTATTTGATTTCTTTTTTTATTTTCTTTAAATTGTATGAACAAAAGCTTCCTATCAAATAATGCCATTTCCTAGTTTACATTTATCAAATGAAGAACTGATTCTATGTTATACCACAAGGAGCTTCCTTCTTGGTGTGTGTGTGTGTGACCATAAAATTGGGAATTTTATTAAGAATTTGCATCATTTATTTTCTGTCTTGTCTCTCATCTAATTTGTATAAATTGTCTTACTGGGGAGTTATTAATGGCACCCTCTCCCTTTATGAAAAGAAAATCAACATTTTAAACTGTTTCTGCATTCCCAACAGAAAGCAGGAGTCAAAACATGAAGTGATTAGCTAAAGAGCATTTACCATAGCCCATAGACACAGATAACAGTGTGTTGTGGCCTGAGGAAAGCGGGTTGGGGGCTGGGTGGAGGAGGACCACGTGGGTGGAAATAGTTGATACTGTTATGTATAATAGTGTCAACAACAAAATAAAGACAAATAAAGCAGGATGGTTTAAAAACAACATATTACAAAGGATCTTTTTGTTTTGAAATTTTAAAGACTGATATTTGTGAACAGAAAAAAACCTTTCCTTCTTTATCATAATTGCCTACAAAGTAGATAAATCATAGGCACCATATTTAAATTTTACTGACATTCTCCATCTAGAATTGACTTACTGACATTTTTTAAAAAGATTTTATTTACTATTTTTAGAGAGAGGGGAAAGAAGAGAGGCAGAGGGAGAGAGACATCAATATATGGCTGCCTTTCACCTGTCTCCAGCTACAGACCTGGCTGGAGACCTGGCTTGCAACCTAGTTATGTTGCCGTGGCTGGGAAGTCAACCAGTGACCTTTGGATTTGCAGGCTGGTACCTTATCCACTGTGCCACAAGCCAGGGCTGACATTTTTTAACATGAAAACATTTACCCATGGCCAATAAATTTTTTTATGATTTTACCTTCACATGCTTGTGACTTCTTTATTACTTTAAATCAGAAAATCAAATATGTTGATGTAATTTTAGATATCTACAAATAGTAAAATTAACATAAAATAGGTATCAAAAGCAGTGAATATGCCTTGATCTAGTACCATATTTATCCCCTTTATTTGTTTTTAATTTTATTTATTGATATTGAGAGAAAGAGGAAAGAGAGAGAAACATTGATTTGTTGTTACACTTATTGCTGTATTCACTTATTGATTCTTGTTTGTGCCCTGACTGGGGATTGAACCCTCAACCTGGAGTATCAGGACCATGCTCTAACCAACTAAGCTATGTGGCCAGGCTTTAATTGGTGTTTTGTAAATGCAGTGTTGGATTCATAGCAAATTGAGGGAAGAGTACAGACATTTTCCATATACCCTCTGCTCCCTTACATGTATTTGGAACAATAGTTGTGTGGTTGTAACAAAGGTGACTTCAACTCAGATTGTTATTTAGAGAATCCCAGAAGCATTTGAGAAATGCAAGAATTATTGATTGGTGAATTGGGAAATGATACAACTCAAGGAGCCTCCTGATTATGTATATCCCTTGGGGATTTTAGCATAAATCTATGATGACACAGTGTAAACATCACTGTTGTTACTTTATTTGTCATTGTAGATGACATTTTCTCCTGTTCATAATTGAGATTATAATTCTTTCTTTCTTACCAAACTTTCACACCAAGAAGGTGTGAGAGTTTCAGTTGTTCAACCTCCTTGTTAGCATTTGTTATTGTTAGTTTATTTTAATATAATTTTAGGTATCCTATATTTTAGGTAGTGGCATCTCATTTTGACTTAAATTTGTATTTCCTTAATGATTAAAGATGTTGAGCATCTTTTCATAAGACTGTTTGCCACCCTTATATACATATATACTCTTTGTCATGATGTTTCTTCATATTGTTATAATTTATATGTTTATATCTTTATATGTTCTGGGTTTATATGCTTAGTCATAAATGTTTTTGCATATATTTTCTCCCAGTCTTCAGTTTGTCTTTTCATCACCTTAACAATGTGGCAATGCAACATTTTTAATATTGATAAGATTTAATTTATCATTTTTTTTCTTTCATGGGTTATGCTTTTCAGGACATACTTTGCTGAATCTCAAGTAACAAATATTTTCTTCTCTATTCCATTCTAGAACTTTTGTTAATTTATATGTGAAGGTTCAAGTTTTGTATTTAGAGGTTCAATTGTTTCTATACCTTTTGTTGAAAAGGATAGTCTCCATCAAGTTGGATAAATTTTGCTTCTTCGTTAAAAACCATGTGACTATTGTATAGACATGTTTCTGGCCTGTCTACTCTGATCCATTTATCTAAATTTCAGTCCTTTTACCAAGGTGTACATTGCTTCACCTTTTGGTAATAGTTACATCACCTATGTTAAAAAGATAAACTGAGGCATATTAAAAATTTTAAAGTTTATTTGAGCAAAAATCAATGAATTGGGCAGCATCAAACCAGAAGACATTATGAGCGTTCTACTGTACAAGAGCCCAAGGAAAGACTTTAATAGAGAAGAGGCAAAAGCAGAGCAAGGAAATTATTTGATTGACTCTGCTTAAAGCCCAGTTTGCTATTTGTGATTGGTTGTCATTAGGTTTTGACTTAGAAACCCAGAGGCATTTACAGGCTTAGATTTTGGTTTGCTTCCAGAGGCCACCATGACATTAGAGCCACTTCAATGTAATGGCCCCCTTGCTTAATTAATACAATGCTCACCTCTGAACTTGTGAGAAAAGGAATTAACACATGCAAAGAATGTACAATTATACAAGAATGTGTGTGAGTATGTGTGTATGCATGTACACACATATACGAATATTCCCTAGCATCCAGCATACCCAGGAGCAAGTCCCTCTGTCCCTTGCAGGCAGGCTGTCTGGGCAAGTAGCCTTTCAGGAGGACTTTTAAGACACATCAGTAGGTCCATGATTTGGTCTATAGTGTTAAGTCTTGTTAAAAAATGATATTGCTAATAAATTATTTTCCTTCACTATTTTAGAACATTATTTTATGAAAAGTTAACCAAAATAGGCATCATCTCATAGAGTTTCTTCCTATTATTCTGATTAGGTTTCATTTTCACTGCTTCTTATGTATGTATATACAAGTGTGCGTGTGTGTATGAAATCAGTTTGTGGCCAGGAGCTTCTTATAATATTTCTCAGAAAAGAAAAGTTTCTCAGAGTACTCAGGCAATCATAGAACATAAAAATGATTAGCTTCCAAAAGTTTTGCCATGTAGCATAAAAAGAGAAATAAATAGGCCTTATTCCTTTTGTCTGTCTATAGACAATATTTCTTTTGGGACACACAGTTTGTCATTCATTTGCATTTGGAGGGGACCCAATTTCAAGTATAACTTGAATTTTCCTTTGAGTATAAAAGAGCCATTTAATTTACATTTTGTCATATGTCTCCGTTTCTCAGCACATCAGGGTTTTATTCACCAAAGTAGGATGATTTTTCATATTGACCATAGAGGAAAACAAGTGTTGTTTTCTTCTATAGTTTCTATTACCTGTCCCTAATCTCTCTTCAGCACAACCCGAAAGCATTATCAGCCTTAGAGGAAAGTTAATTGAAAAATCAAAGAATTATTCTTAAATCTGTGCACAGCTGCACTATACAATGAATCTAAAATGAGGCTTCCCTGCACTTTCTTCTTTCCTTCATAAGGTTTGGCTGTAAAAGAATGCCTTGGAGGGACAAAAGAACTCAAGCTTTTAGTGAGTAGAGCTCTCTATTCAGACCAAACACAGACCTCTGAGTGATTGACAGAGGTTTCCACCTCTTCTCTGTTCCCTAGCATCCAGCATACCCAGGAGCAAGTCCCTCTGTCCCTTGGAGGCTGACTGGGCAGCAACATTTCAGGAGGACTTTTAAGACACATCAGTGGTTTCACAGTTTGGTCTCGGATGTTAAGTCCTGTTAAAAAATGATACTGCTAATAAACTATTTTATTTTCTTTCATTATTTTATGAAAAGTTAACCAAAAATTGGCATGATCTCGAGTTTCTTCCTTTTATTCTGATTAGGCTTCATTTTCACTGCTTCTTATTAAGAATTCCCACACATTTGTATGTGAGAAAATATTTTAAAATAACATATCTGTGAACAATTTATTCTAATACTCAAGTTCTGTTCTGGCAAATGTCAGTGAGAGAAATCCCTAGAATATAAGATCAGTAACTCAGGTGATGTTTGAAAAGGTTATGTGTTTATGTAATTGTTTACAAAGCAAACTGACATTTATTTATTGTAACATTATAGAAAACACCTTAAATTGCACCCAGGATAAATCAACCCCATTTCATGTAGAAATTGAGAACATGTGGAAATATGTGTACTACATGAGTCGGAGGCACTGTGGCATTAATGAACAAGACTAAACATGTCATACATTTTTTAAAAGAAACACTGAATTGTTTTTGAAAGAAAGGTACCACATATAAGAATGTCTAACCTAAAGAAATTTTTAAAAAACACTTTACTGAGGTTTGATTAACACATAAAAAGCTGTACAAGCCCTGTCTCATGGCAAAATGGATAAGGTGCCGGCCTGTGAACCCAAAGATCACTGGTTCAATTCCCAGTCAGGACACATAACCAGGTTGCAAGCCAGGTCTCCTGCAAGCCAGGTCTCCTGCAAGCAGGTCTCCAGCCAGGTCCATAGCTGGAAGCAGGTGAAAGGCGACCATACACTGATGTCTCTCTCCATTTCTGCCTCTCTCTAAAAATAATAAAATCTTAAAAAAAAAAAAAAAAAAGCTGTACATATTTAATATGAACCACTTTTTGGGTTTGGAGATAAGTATGTATCTGTGACACCATCACTGCCTCTATGCCATAAACATATCCATCATCTCTAAAAGTTTCCTCCCATGATCAAAGCAATTCTTAAACACATGGAAGTATTTTATATATACTCTTTTCTTTCATGTGGATATGTATGCATACACTACACAGTCATTACCAGGACTATTGAGATAATTTACCTTCCTAATGTATCCAATATATTGGCAACTTCAACAAACAATAAATGTAGTGATACAAGTAAAGGTGAATGATTTCAGAAGGTGGCTTATGGGTTAATTTATTAATAGTTATCCTTAATATATATGGGGAATGTGTTCCACAAGCTCTGTCAAAAAACAGAAGGCTAACATTGCCTTTTTGGCAAAAATATTTTTACAGTGTAAATTATATATATTTACAATCAGTTGTGCAAAAGGCAGTAGCATCATACATAGCCTCATTACTCCCACACCAATCCAATCCTTTTCCTTACACCTACTTCCCTAAATTCACTCCCACTTTCTTATACATGCAAAAAGTTATTTCTGTTTTGTCTTTAAATTTGCAATGATGCAGCCTCATGAGAGATAAAAAGGGAAATAATTAATTAGAGAATGGGAAGATAAAATATTTTTACCTATGCTAGGAAAAATATGGAGCAATTGTAAAGTAACGGAAGGAGAAAGATGTATCTGAGATGGGAAATAGTTGGATTATTGCTTACAAATAAGTGTAAAATCATAGATGATTAAGAGTATTAGTGAAAACTTTAACAAAAAGATAGCAAACATAAAAATGGAGATAGAAACATAAAAAATAACCTGTTAGAAATGAAGAATATGATAACTGAAATGAAGAATAATTTACAAGGAATAAACAATACAGTAGATGAAGCAGAAGATCCAATCAGTGATTTGGAAGATAAAGAAACAGAAACCACCTAATCAATAAACATGGAAAGAAAAAAAAAAAAAACACATCCAAAAGTGAGCATACTTTAAGGAGTTTCTGGGATAACTTCAAGAATACCAACATTTACATCATGGGAGTACTGGCAGGAGAAGAGAAAAAGCAAGAAATTAAAAACCGATTTGAAAAAATAATGATGGAAAACTTCCCTAACCTGCTTAAGGAAATGGACATACAAGTATAAGAAGCACAGAGAATCTAAAACAAGATAAATCCAAAGAAGCCCTCAGAAAGACACATCATAATTAAAATGCAAAAGGTTAAAGACAAAGAGAGAACCCTGGCTGGTGACTCAATGGATAGGCACAGCCTGAGAACCCAAAGGTTGCTGGTTTAATTCCCCAGCCAGGGCACATAACCAGTTGCAAGCTAGGTCTCCAGCCAGGTCCTTAACTGGAGGCAGGTGAAAGGCAACCATACATCGATGTCTCTTTCCCTCTCTTCCTTCCTCTTCCTTAAGGGTAATAAATAAAATCTTTACAAAGGAAAAAGAAAACAAAACAAAGAACCAAAATAAAAACCAGAGAATTTTAAAAGCAGCAAGAGAAAAGCAGTTAGTTACCTACAAGTGATCTCTCGTAAGACTGTCAGCTAATTTTCTCAACAGAAACTGCAGGCCAGAAGGCATTGACACAAAATTTCAAAGTGATGAAAAGCATGGACCTGCAATTAAGAGAAGTCTACTCAGCATAGCTATAAAAATAGAATTGAAGATAGATAAAGAGTTTCCCAGACAGTAAAAAGTTAAAGGATTTTATCACCACCAAAACAGTATTACGTGAAATGTTAAAGGATCTTTTTAAGAAAAAGAAGATAAAAATATATGAATAACAAAATGGCAACAAATACATATCTATCAATAATTAATTTAAATAAAAATGGATTAAATGCTTCAATCAAAAGATATATGGCTGTTGAATGGATAACAAACAAAAGCATCACATATGCGGTCTACAAGAAGTCCTAACTAAGATCAAGAGACACACAAATTGAAAGTAAAAGGATAGAAAAAGATATTTTATGAAAATATAAGCAACTAAACAAACAAAAACTAGGATAGCAATACTTATACCAGACAAAATAGCCTTTAAAACAAATGCTATAATAAAAAGAAAAAAAGAAAGGCCCAGCAAGTTCATTTCTGGGTATTTATCTGAAGATACCCAAAACACTAAATCAAAACAACACATATATTCATGTTTATTTTAGAATTATTTTGTTTTACTTTAATATAATTTTATTGCTGTTGTACTACAATTATCCCATTTTCCCTCACGGCTCTCCCCTGGAACCCAACCAGTCAATCTAAGTATTTCTGTTGTCCATGTCCATTAGTCATCCATTCTAGTTCTTTGACTAAACTGTTACCCTTCTTTGCCTGTTTCTCCACCTTCTCCCTCCTCCTTCCCCCTCTTCCCTCCCCTCTGCACACTAAAAGTCTGTTCCTTCTTTCCATGTCTCTGGTTCTGTTTTATGTGTTTGTTTGTTTTGTTCATTAGTCTCCTGTATTAGATGAGATCATATGTAGTTGTCTTTCACTGACTGGTTTATGTCATTAAGCATAATATTCTCCAGTTCCACCTATGTTGTTGCAACAGGTAGGAGTTTCTTCTTTCTGCTGCATAGTATTCCTTTGTGTAATTATACCAAAGTTTTTTAATCCATTCATCCACTGATGGGGACTTAGGCTGTTTCCAGCACTTGGATATTATAAATAGCACTGCTATGAACAATAGGAGTACATAGGTTCTGAATTGGTGCTTCAGAGTTCTTTGGGTATAATTTTAGCAGTGGAATTGCTGGATCAAAAGGCAGTTCCATTTTTAGTTTTTTGAGTAAATTCCATACTGTTTTCCAGGGTGTCTGCACCAGTCTGCACTCCCACCCGCAATGCACCAGGGTTCCATTTTCTTCACATCCTCACCAGCACTTCTTGTTTGTTGATTTGTTGATGATGGCCATTCTGACAGGTGTGAGGTGGTATCACATTGTAGTTTTAAGTTGCATCTCTCTGATGGCTAGTGATGTTGAGCATTCTTTCATATGCCTATGGACCCTTTGTATGCTCTCCTCAGAGAAGTGTCTTTTCAGGTCCTTTGCCCATTTTTAAAATGTATATATATATTTATTTTTTATTTATTTATTTATTTTTTAAAGATTTTATTTATTATTTCCAGGGAGAGAGGAAGGGAGAGAAGCAGAGCAGGAAAGAGACATCAGTGTATGGTTGCCTTTCACCTGCCTCCAACCATGGACCTGGCTGGAGACTTGGCTTGCAACATGATTATGTGCCCTGGCTGGGGAATCGAACCAGCGACCTTTGGGTTCGCAGGCTGGCACTATTTTTATTTTTTTAATTAATTTTATTGTTGTATTACATCCATCCCATTTCTCCTCCCCTCTCTTCCCTTCCCCACCCACCCACTCCCCCCATAAAGTCAATCCCACTTGTTGTCCATGTCCATGGTTCTCCCATGCTAGTTCCTTGACTAAAGTACTCCCCTTCTTTACCTACTGCTCCCCCTCCCTCCCCTCTGCCCACTGAAGGTCTATTCATTGTATTCATGTATCTGATTGTGTTTTGCTTGTTTGTTTGTTTTTTTCCAAACATGTCCTATAATGGGTGAGATCATATAGTATTTGTCTTTCACTGACTGGCTTATTTCACTAAGCATAATACTTTCCAGTTCCATCCATATTGTCTGTTGTTTCTTGTTTTTGTTTCTTGGATTAATCTGCTTTGAATCCACCTCAATGAGCACTAATTTGTCAAGGTGGAGCCAGGAGCCATGTGTTTTAGTAGCACACCCACAAAAGAAGTTTTAATAGGCTGGGGAGAGGAGGAATACTTAGATTGAGGACTGGGAATGAGTTGTAAGAGGACAGTGAAGAGACTTTAAAATAAGAGTAGGAAGAGGATATTGGATATTTAAATGAATTGAGAGAGAGAGGAGGAAAAATATGGGATTTGGGATACACCATGATATAAGCACTAATTGTGAGGGCTAGAAGTTACTTTTGAAAAGGATATATTAGGGATTAATAGTTCATGTAACTCTCGGTGTAATTTGGGTGCTTGAGGTTAGCAGTGATCCATTTCCTGAGTCAGCCTCTTTTCTTTGACCAAGTTTCTATAGTTGACAGTTTGGCTGTGGGGCCTTGGAGTGGCAGGGCCTGTAATTGTTACAGTCAGGGCTGGTTCTGAGTATCACAACCTCGGAAGGCTGGGCCTCCAGTAGCCTAGCTTGGTTTCAGCACTGCTGGCGTTTTGAGGTCCTTCCTTCTCTTGCTGGTTCTGTGTGAAGAACTGCAGGGTGCTTCTGTGGTGTCAATGGCTACCCCTCCACCTCTGGCTCCTTGAGGAGGTTTCTGCCTGCTATGGGCTTCTGGTTCTATGTGTGTGTATGTGTGGTGGTGGTGGTGGTTGGGGGTGCTGTGTGTTGTTGATGGCTAGCCCTCTAGGTCCAGCTCTTTGAGGAGGTTTTCACTGCCTGCAATGGGTGCTTAGATCTGTGGGGAGCCCTGCAGGAAGAGCACGCTGGTGACAGCTAGCCCTTCCCTTCCAGCTCTTCAAGGAGGTTTTTGTCATCTGCAATGGGTGGGCTTGTTACACCAGCAGCAAGTTCCCAGCTCTCAGTTTTGAGCTGCAGTCTCCATGGGAGCCTGTGCAATGGTGTGGGTGTGTGGGGTTGGGACTCCCTTCTTGTTGTATTACATCCATCCCATTTCTCCTCCCCTCTCTTCCCTTCCCCACCCACCCACTCCCCCCATAAAGTCAATCCCACTTGTCCATGTCCATGATTCTTCCATAATAGTTCCTTGACTAAAGTACTCCCCTTCTTTACCTATTGCTCCCCCTCCCTGCCCTCTCCCCAGGTGGTACAGAGGCACAATTTTTGGCCCTCTCACCACTCCAGCTGGAGCACTTTCCCACTTCCCTGCTCCTGCTCCCTGCAGGTCTCTCCTCCTCCACCTCTGGCCCTGAGGAGGTGCTTCCTCTCTCTCGGCCTCTGGACTGAGGCTCTCACACAGTCCCTCCCCTGCAGGAGTTCAGTTCCTCAATCTCCCCAAGTTTACGCTCACTGCCCACATTTCACTGCTCAGATTTCTAGTCACTGGGGAGCCTGAAGCTGTCTCCAGTCAGAGCCGCCCCTCTGGGTAGAGCCTCTACTGCCCAGAGCTGACCTCGGCCCTCTGGCCAGCAGGTTTGGAACTGTGTCACCTGTGCTTCTGTAGGTCTCTGCAGCCTCTGGGCTGTGCTCACCTGAGTCCAGATGCTTACCACTCCAATTTGCAGGGACCTGCAGACGTCTAGTCTCGTGCGCCCTATCCTATCCTCCAGCTGCTCTGACACTCAAGAACACCTTCAGCACTGCCCTCTACTCTGTCGCCATCTTTCCAACAAATGGATATTTGCCATTTTAATTAATGTGTCTTGGAGTGGGTCTGTTTAGGTTCATCTTCATTGGTACCCTCTGTGCTTCCTCAACTTGAGTGACATTTTTGCTCAAGGTGGAGAAGTTTTCTATCATTACTTTTTCAAATAGGTTTTCCATCCCTTCTCCTTCTGGTATCCCTATGATACGGATATTATTATGTTTCATGTTGCCCTGCAGCTCGCTTAAAACCTCTTATTTCTTTTTTAGTGTTTTTTCACTTTGTTTCATTGCCTTGGAATTGGAATTTTTCTATGTTGTCCTCCAGCTCGCTGATTTGATCCTCTGCTTCCTCTATCCTGCTGTTGGTTCCTTCTACTGTATTCTTTAATTCAGAAGTTGTATTCTTCATTTCCTCCTGGCTCTTATTTATAGTTTTTAAGTCCTCTTTAATGCTGGTGTAGTTCTCAGTAAGTTCCTTGTAGCTTCCCTGGAATTCTTCATAGTTCCCTTGGTTATTCCAGTAGTTTTTTTCCAGTTAAGTTGTAATTCCAGATTGGCCCCGGGAGGAGATTGTGTAGCTTCACTTACCCCTCTGCCATTTTGAGAACACCAGATCACAGTTATTTTTTTATCTCCTCTCTTCTTCTTCTTTAATCCTGGTAAACATTCAGACCCACATACTGTGGCATAATTGTCCAACAGAAGCCAAAGCCTGGGAGCCAGGGCCAGTGGTAACCTGGTTTCAGACTGGAAGCCTATTTTAGCATTATTTACAATAGCCAGGATATGGAAGCGACCTATGTGTCCACCAGCAGATGAATGGATACAGAAGAAGTTTTACAAATATACAATAGAATATAACTCAGCTATAAAAAGGAATGAAATCTTGTCATCTACAATATGGATGAACACAGGGCATGTTGTGCTGAGTGAAATAAGTCAGAGAGAAGAAGACAAAAGCCAGATGGTTTACTTATATGTGGAATCTAAAAATATAAATGAACAAGCAGAACAGAAATAAACTCACAGATAGAACACTTTTATGGTTGCCAAATTCAGAAGGTAAAGTGGGGAGCGGATAAAATAGATGAAGGGTTTAAGAAGTACAAATTGGTCATTACAGAATAGTCATGGGGAGATGTAAATTGCAGTATAAAGACTAGTCAGTAACATTATAATTACTATATATGGTATCAGAAGGTTACTATATTTAATAGGGTGATCACTTTGTGAGTTTTATAAATGTCTCATCATGGTGTGTACACCTAAAACTACTGTAATATTGTATGTCAACTGTAATAGAAAAATAAGTTAATTTATAAAGAGTGCTACAGAAAAATGGAGCTTATCAATTGAAAGGAAAAATACCAGCAAATCTCATAATTATTCCTATTTTTAGTCATTTATATTTTTATCTTAAGATTTAGATGCTTCTAGCACAATATTTTCTGGGTAATTTATTTGAATCTTAGTAGTTATTATCTAAATCTGTAGGCTTGCTTGCTACTAGAGTATATTTTAGGAAAATACAGGATAGGGCAGAAGTGGGTTTATAATTGTGGGTACATGAGACACAGAGTTTATTCTTTTATTTCTTATTAATCATTATATTATTTTACATATGAAGAACTATAAACCTACTTTTGTTTCACCCATGTTTATTCTTCAGCTCCTTAAGTCTTTTTATATTGGGTTTGCTTAAGTAAATGCATTTATATTGCTCAATTTAATTCTTTCATTTCTAAGGTAGTTTGAAAGCTAATTGAATAAAACATGTAAAATTAGGGTATTAAGATTCAATTGTTTAAAAATGTCAGTTCATCTCATATTAATGTGTAAAATTGAGCTTAAGCATTAATACACAATCATTTACCTTTCTCAGATAATTTATTTTAAGGCAAACATTTGTAAGTCCTTTGTGATATAAATATTTTTTTTTAAGTTTTTTATCAGTTTTAAAACCCAGGATTATTTTTCTCAAGTACCTGGGAGCCACCTCTTTGAAATATAAATTTTAAAAAATTATTTATTATTTCAGAGAGAAGGGCAGAGAGGGAGGAAGAAAGGGAGAGAAGCATCAATGTATGGTTGCTTTTCACCTGCCTCCATCTAAGGACCTGACTGGAAAGCTGGCTTGCAACCTGGTTATTTGCCCTGACTAGGGAATTGAGCCAGAGACCTTTGGGTTCATAGGCCATTGTCAATCCACTGAGCTACACCAGCCATGGCTAAAATATAATTATTAAGGAAGATAGCATCCCTGTGCCATTGTTTCTATGGGAAAAAAGGATCCTAAATTGGGTGGATGCCTTTCTCTAAGTTGTAAAAAACCTCCTGTCATGAAAATATGAGAATATTTACTTTTACTTTGGGTGAGGTCAATGGCAAACACAAGTGGGCTATGATCCACCTATTCCAGATCTTAGAAACTCTCCTTTGTTATAATGGAGTTGAACTCAAACTAAGTACTGTTTTGTTTTGTTTTTTTTTTTTGTCCAATTATAGTAGTCTTCAGTAAAGTTGTCCTTTCTTCCTTTTTGCTTAAAAAGAGGGAATTTATGGTAGCAGATATTAAAGCTAATTATAAAGTTATGTATCTTCCATTTCTAAGCTATAAACTGAGTAAAAATAAAGTTACTTATATTTTTTTCTGAGTTTTATTTCTGAAAACATTGAAAAGTTTTTGTTTGGTGGATTGTCAAATATTTACTTTTTTCCTGGTGCGTTGAATGAACTGGTCTCAGTGAGATACATGCTAAAGCAAATTACTTATTTTTATAGTAGATTTTTAAAAATTACTGCATTGACTTCCTTTATTTTATTTTATTTTTTTTTATTTTGAGACTTTATTTTATTATTTTGAGACAGAGGGGAAGGGATGGAGAAAGAGAGGGAGAGAAACATCAAAGTATGCTTGCCTTTTGCCTGCCTCCAGCTAGGGACCTAGGATATGCCCTGACTGGGAATCGAACCAGCAACTCTTTGGATTGCAGACTGGTGCTTAATCCACATCAGCCATGGCTTTGACTTCCTTTAAAAAAAATCTGGATGAAATCCTGGGCTTTCAGTACGTCTCATATAATATAGAAGGTAAAGCTCTTTAGAAACTCTTCTTACGTTAGACATAAAGCATCACTCATAATAGAGTATAATATCTTATAAAACTCCAATTCTAGTTTCTTAATAAGGAAAAGAAATTGGAATTACCTTTTAAATGTTAAGTCTTGACCCCACATGCATTTTCTATCTACATAAAATTAATCCAATAAAATACAATTTTTAACCTTTTCAGGCTTTTTCTATTCACTACATAAAAATGAAGTATATGGAAGTAAGAAATTAATTAGATATATTACAATAGTTACCTTACTTTTTCTGAAACTTCTGAAAGCCCAGAATTAGATGTGATAACTATTTACAAGGGTTAGTTCATGTAATGCATTTTAGATTCATTTAATTTAGATTTATGTTTCAAAAATCATTAAGAGTTTTATTAAGTGAAAACTCAAGGACAATGCAGATATTCAGACCATGCAGCAATAAATGAGAGTGGTCATAAAACTGCAAAACAAAAATTCCACAATAAAACAATAGACAAATTGTAACTGCTTAACAATGTATTTAAAATGAATCTTATTGTACTTAGATAACAGGTTAAATATTGTTATATAGAGGTTCAGAAGATTTCTATTTCATGATTGTCATCATGTTCATAGTCTAAGTTTTTCTTTTTAATTTAAAACAGTTGCATTCTTCTGCAGCTCAATATTAAAATACAAGTGGATTTGCAGTGTTTTTATGACAAGAGTTTTTCTACAAATGTCATCCTAATGACAGGGACACTACATTGTCCGCAGTGAACAATGCATGTGACAGTAGGGAGTGAGTAGAAGAGGGTGGGAGAGTGCATAATGGAATAGGAAGAACTTTTAAATATTATACAGCCTTTTATCAGGCTGATAGGCATAAAGTTAATACTAAATCCCCATTTTGACCTACAGAAAGAGGTTGAAAGACCTGAAAACATCAATATGTTAGGAACTAAGGCAAGAAAGCATTAACTCCAATAACTAGAAATATATAGAGAATAATGTGGTTTTAAAATACCGCCTAAACATTCATACATTCATTAGAACCTCACTCCTCAGAGAGAACTTGGTTTCTTATAATGTGCATTTCACATGTAACTGAAGTAAAACCAAGAAAATAAAGATTGGCCAAAATTAATATATGAGGTCTGTCCAGAAAAAGCCCAACCATTGTTAATATAACAAGAATGGATTGTGTGACATAGATGTAATGTGGCAGCCAAGGAGAGTAGACTGAAATGTACATGTGTGATCAAGAACAAATGTCACCATACTAGTTGGTAGGGGCTGTTGAGTAAGCATGTATACTGTGTGGCCATCACATTCAACATGACTGAGTAAGTAGAGCAACAGAATCTGCATCAGATTTTGCATCAATCTTGATCATTCATCTGCAGAAACTATTTGGATGACTCAGAAGGCTGCAGCTATGGGCAACTGATGATTGGCAGCTTCATTGCAACAATGCATTTCCTATAGAGTTTGTGTACAAAACATCAAGTCACCCAGATAACTCAGCCCCCTACAGCCAAAATTTGGCATCCTGAAACTTCTGGCTTTTCCCAAAACTAAAATCACCTCTTCACAGGAAGAGATTTCAGGCTGTCAGGGACATTCAGGAAAATACAACCGGGCAGCTGATGGTGATTCCAACTAAGGATTTTACAGAGTGTTTTGAACAGTAGAAGAGATGCTGGGGGAACTATGTGAGGTCCCAAAGTGCCGACTGTGAAGGAGACTGAGGCATCATTGTCCTGTATAAAATGTTTCTTGTATTTTATATCTTCTTCAATAAATGCCTCTATTTTTCATAGTGCAAGTCTGGATACTTTCTGGACAGGCCTCTGGAAATTACATTTTGGCTCCAGATGTAATGCCTTTTCCGCTAAATTATAAAGCTTTAACAATATGTTTCAGCTGTAATATTTTTTTATCACATGTTATTTAAGCTATCATGAATAATAACTATTTCTATAATATGTATTAAGTATGGACATCTATGACAATGTATTATACAAGCAATTTCTGTACATAGGAAATATATAAAATTTAGTTTGTATTATAATGATTAATATATATTTCTGAAAAACATATACATACAGACATGTGTGATAAAGAATGTTCCATCCAAGGCCCTGGCTGGTGGCTCAGTAGATAGGTGCCCACCTGTGAACCTAAAGGTCACTGGTTCGAGTCCCAGCCAGGCCACATAACCAGGTTGCAAGCCAGGTCTCCAGCCAGGTCTGTAGCTGGAGGCAGATGAAAGGCAACCATACATTGATGTTTCTCTCCCTTTCTTCCTCCCTCCCTTCCCACTATCTAAAAATAATAAACAAAATATTTAAAAAAGAATATTCCATCCAAAATTTACATAGAAGTAATAAAACTCAACATCAAAAAAATCAAGCAATCCAATTAAAAAATGGCCAAAGGATTGAATAGACACCTTTCCAAAGAAGGCATACAGATGGACAATAGACATGGGAAAAGATGCTCAGCATCATTAATAATTAGAGAAATGCAAATTAAAACCACAATGAGATATCAGCTCACACCAGTGAGAATGGCTATCATCGACAAATCAACAGAGTGTTGGTGAGGGTGTGGAGAAAGGGAAACACTTTTGCACTGTTGGTGGGAATGAAGTGGGTGCACAGTGGGTGCAGCCACTGTGAAAAACAGTATGGAAATACCTAAAAAAAAATTAAAAAATGGAACGGCCTTTTGACCAGGGATCCCACTTTTGGGAATATATAAAAAGAAACTCAGAATATTAATTCAAAAGAATGTAAGCACCCTTATGTCCACTGCTGCATTATATTTGCACAATGGAATACTACTCAGCTGTAAAAGAGAAGAAAATTGTACCCTTTGAAACAGCATGGATAGACCTGGAGAACATTATGGTAAGTAAGATGAGCCAGTCAGAGAAAGACAAATGCCATATGATTTCACTCATATGAGGAATCTAAGGAACAAACTGAACTAACAAGGAAAATGGGGACAGATTGATAGATGGGGAGCAGGATGACAGCTATGGGGAAGTTAGGGGGTTGAGCGATTGAACAAAAAGGAAAAAGGGCCCATGGACATGGACAACAGTGTGGTATTTGCAGTGGTAGAGTAGTAAAAGGGGAATAAATAGTAGTGGAAAAACAGAATAAAATCCATATTAAATAAAGAAACAAAGAAACAAAAAATACTTTACTCCTCAAGGTATTCCTGTACCTAGAGAATGTGTTTAATTTAGGTAATATGAATTTAAATTTCATAAAATTTGGCCAAAAATAACTTAAATATTCATTAAGAGAAGAATTAGAGTTTGCAACCAGGGGAAAACAAATCATAACTGAGACTATATATATTTAAAACCAAAAGCAATGAAACTAAATTCTAATTTAAAACTTTTGTAGAACTATAAAATACTAAGGCTATAAAAGATGAGCTCTAAAAGCAGATTTTTAAATTTGGTTGGGAAATATTCAAAATGTAAAAACCAAATTTTATGCAGTTCTATTCTGATTTTTCTATTGTGAAAATAAGTGACTGGAAAATATTCAGTTATTTGGAGAGCAGTTTCAGAGCAAATAGACAATTCTGAGAACCCTCATCTAAAGAACAAAGAGGACTGCATCAAGATGTGCCTTAGATCACAATAAATCAGGCAGGTCTTTGCTTTTTAGTAACTCTATTCATCTAAAATTATATTTTGTTTTAAGCTAGTTTTAGGTCCAGAAAAGAGTGTTAAAATACTATGTACTTTATATTTGTTCTCCATCAGTATCTTCCACAAATACTTGTGCAGTTTGCCAATTTATATATTTGCAGTTTAGTGTGACAAACTCAATCAGAATGTGTGACTCATGCTATGTTCTTTTCACCCTTTACACTGTCATCACTAATAAAGTGTAGCTAAGTATCTTATTGCTGACACATGAGATCAGGTTGTTCCCTAGCCAGTGTCTATCTGCAGAGAAAGCCTGGTTGAGGTTAAAAATGATGTATTAAAGTAAGCAAATCTAAGTCAAAAAGTGGCCTTGTATATAGCAACTATATTGTTTTTTAGAAAGTGGCATATTTTTGCAGGACTGCAAAAGATTTCAGATGCTTTTGCTTAGTGCAGTGGAAATGAGAGAAGGTAAAATTCTTTCCAGTTAAACTGATTCCTCCAGTCCTCATTCATCAAAATAGCCTGCAGTTAAATTTGTGAGGGAAGTGCTTGTGAGACATCATGTTAGTTGATCTAGGCTTTAGAAGAAGTGAATTGTGACAGGGATTATGTTTCCTAATTATGTCCTAACATTATATGTGTTTTAATATAGCTTTGGGAACATACTCGAAGTAGATATAAATACTATTAAATGATGAATATTAACTACATGGAAAGCTTATATATAGCACTTGGCTAAATTTCCTTGAATAACTCAGTAAAGAGGTAAAATACTCAAAAGATTGAGCAGATTTGGGAGTTGGAGTAGAGAGCTGAGTGTTTAGTCTTATTATTATTATTATTTTGCATAGAGTAAGTAGGGTTTAGGAATAGAGATGTGTCATTAATTAATATGTATGTAGTTTATGATAGCTTTGTAGCAAAGGTACCAACAAAAATAAAATGAATATGTTGTAGAATGTGAAGAAAGGAGGGGAAATTAAAGACTTAAGGAGAAGATCAAGGAAGAAATTTGCAATGAGTTTTAAATGAATGGGCTAAAAGAATAGGTAAGTAGTTAGAGAATGATGAGACAGGTGCTACAAAATAGAAATCATTTTCATGAGAATTGGATGAGAAACAATGTTAAATATTGCCAAATAATCAAATAAGAAAAGATATCTCTTTATTTCCCTTAGAGATTCTTATGGGACTAGTCATTTTTATAACATAGCTTAAGAAATGCTGCATTAGAATAAATGGAATACATGTCTAATGATGTGGAGCCCAGATATATGTGTCAGGCCAGATGTTTTCAGTTTTCTCATTTGGTTCTGCAATTTAGAAGAAAGTATCTGAATGGAAATAAGCTTTGAAGGAGCTGCTTTGCAAAGTCCATTGAGAAATGAACGTGAAATAGTGCCAGGAACGTCTTGTCAAGAAGATATACTGACTTTGGACAGTGTATCCTTATCTAAGGGTTCTATATCAACTGCTATTGTATAAGGTCTGTGACCACGAATAAAGAAAGGGAATAGGTACTATTAGTGTAGGCAGCTAGTTATGTATTAAGAGAAGGGAGAACACGGGTTAAGCCCCATTAAGTCGGGAAACTAGAGTTTCACAGACACTTCAGGGAATAGCCTGAATCATTCTGCCAGACAAATCATGGTCCAACTTTCCAGTTATCCCATGAAACAACCAGCCAGATCCCTCAGATTAATGGTGGGAGGGAGAGATGTTAAGGGAAGGCTCCTTCACTCAGTGCTTGTGCAGTAGAAGCCAAGATGGCAACCGTGAAGGGACCAGTAGACAAACCTGGGAAAATCTGGGGAACCTATCAGATAGGATAAGGACACACCTGGGAAAAACCAGGTAAGAGCTTGGATAGTTTGAAAGAAAACCTGCTTTCTCTCAAGCCCAAGGAAACTTAGGGAATCTTAACACAACTGGGAGGCTCTTTTTGGCAGAGGCATGCTCAGCCCAGGAGCAGAGACTAGGGGTGCGGGGTATGGCAGGGCAGCTGTGGTCCCCGGCTGTCCTGGTCCTGGTGAGCATGGGAATGAACCTGTGCCCTGGAAGCAGGAACACTGCTCCCTCAACGACAAGGAGCTAAACCACTTGGTTGTGATGAGGCCTGGAGCGCTGAGCATCCATCCGTGTTAGACCAAACAGTCAACCAGCTTCGATTGTTGGAGCCCTGCGGGGGCGGAGTGTGTGTGTGTGTGGGGTGCTCCTCCAGCGCTGCAGCCCTTTTAAAGTTGCTCTAATAAATCTTGCCAATATCGCTTAAAATCCTTGCATGTGTGTCCCTGAAATGCTATTACCATGACAGCCCTAGCAAGAACCTATTTCCAGGCCAGTTTTCCTCTGGTAACATTATGAGAAGCTGAAGTAGGGGTTAACCTAGTATCAGAGAAGGAAAAATTATACCAGAGATAGCCAGCTCTGCAGCAAGATGTCATACTCTTGCATAGTATTGAACAGGCTCTGTCTCTTTTATCTAAGGACTAGTTTTCAGAGCCACTTGATTCTAGGTTGAGCTACATGAATAGCTCTGAGTAATAAAAGGTAGGTGGAAATAACATGAATTACTTCTAGGCTGAGGTGAATAACAAGAGGGTGAGCCTTCATTTTTTTCTCTCTTATGCCATTGACATCCATGTTGACGCTACATCCATCAGCCTGAGTCCCTGAATGACTGAATAGATAACCCCACCCCACCCCTCCCAATCACTGATCTCTGATTAATGTATTTTTAAAAAGTCTCTCTCTCTCTCTCTCTCTCTCTCTCTCTCTCTCTCTCTCTCTCTCTCTCTCTCTCTCTCTCTTTCATAATCTCCAGAGAGAAGGGCAGGGAAGGAGGAGGAAAGTGAGAGAGAAACATCAATATCAGTGTATGGTTGCCTTTCACCTGCCTTCAGCTACGGACCTGGCTGGAGACCTGCAACCTAATTATGTGTCCTGGCTGGGAGTTCAACAACCTTTGGGTTTTGGTCTGTAGGCCAGCACCTATCCACTGAGCTACTAGCCAGGGCTGATAAATGTATTTTTATAATCAATACATATATAAACTATTGCACAAAGCCACTGAGATTTGGGGAATTAAAACATTACCATAGCTAATGAAAATGCTTGGAAATAGAGTTTAAGTAATGTAGTGGTTAGTTTAAAGAATCTGTTAACAAGGAATGGTTGCAAACACTTGTCATGAGTGAGTGAATTATCAGAGTCCTGATGTAGGTGAAGAGCAGGGTCACGGTGTTACCAAACCAAGCTCAGAACCCAGTTGGGTTCTTGTCTGCCAAATTAAAGGAATTTAGCTCAGGGATGCCAATAATGAAAATAGGATTTATTTCAGCTCTATAGAGGGTGGGAACTGTGGGAATCAGAATGAGAGAGTCATGCCTGCCTGCGAGTGCTCAGGCTTTTTATTGGGGTCAAAGGGTGGGAGTAGGCTCTTCCATTTTGGCTTGAGTTTCCATGGCTACAGGGTGCTGATGAATGGTCATTGTTATTCTCTCCCTGCAGGTGCACCCTGTGTTGTTTTTTTTTCTGCTTTCTTTAAGCCCTATGAATAAACTCAGTAAAAGATAGCTCTTTATCTTGTATTTCTTAGGGATATTATGCTTGTAGCCATATTCTAGGTTCCTCCTTTTCACTGCCTTCCTCTGCCAACTGTGGTATCTCACAGCTGCAAAGAGGAGTATCAGGAGTTCGGAGACTAGAGTGATTTAAGCTGTGTGTTGTCTGGTTGGGGAAGAAAGCTTATAAACCCTTTGCTTTCAAGTGTCCTTGGTTAGGGGTGATAAACTGACAGTAATTTGAACTGTTTGGCCTTGTTTACTTTTCTTGTCTCAGTTTCCTCATTGCACTTGCCCGGGAATTTCCCTAGCTTTCTGCATTCCTTCTCACAGTGCGGATAAGAGGTGAGATAATGGAAATGTTGAAAAGACAACTGTGTTAATGTAATGATTATGTCAAGTTCAATATTTATGATAACAATCAGTTCTCATAATAATAATTACAAAACACTTGTAATTTATTACACAACACAACTTTTATGTTTAGTTATTCCTCAAAACCAAATTACAAGGTAGGAAAAATATTCCTTGTTTTAAAGGTGAGGAAACTAAGAGCTAGAGAGATTAGATAACATCCTAGTTTAAGGTCATAGTTCTAGAATGTAGTAAAATCACATTTCTTTTAAGATGATGCGGTAAGCCAGAGTTCAACACAGTCAAAAATGTTCAGAAACCATGAGTTCATAGAATACATAGTTGTGTCCTGTTGAAAGCAGAAAGGTAAAATTAACTTTTTATTGTATGAATAAAATATAAAATTTGTAACACTTAAAATCAGCAAAGTTTCATTTAAATTAAAACCCCAATTAACTAAAGCTAGTTAACCCCAAGAATTGTATAGTAGTTGATTTCTGCTATATAATGCTAGTCCCAAAGCAGTACAATTAAGAATCATGTATCACTGCTGTCATTTTCTCCTTTGTTCTTCCGAACCATAGTAGCGGGGAGAGAGAACTCAGACAAAATAAAATACAACCCAAATAAATTGCACAGTGATTCCTAATACTTATAAAACCATTTTGAATAAGCCGTCCAACCAAACACTTGGGAAATAACTGCAGGTGTTCAGAGCTGATAAGAGGTTTTGTTTTTACAGCTTAGTATTGATAGAAATTCTGCACTATGTGAGACATCAACGTTTAAGGATGTGGGTTCTGCTTAAATTGTCTACAAAAGTGGAAATACTAGAGAAGAGCAGACAATGGTGATAATTATCTGGAGGAAACAATGAGCAGAAAGTCACAACACTCAAGAAGTAGAGTGGAAAATGGGGAATAGAGGTTAAGCAATTTCTTGTAGTTAATATATTAGGATCCAAAGAAGAGATCATCAAAGGTGGGTTAATGTCAATATATAGACAAATGTATTAAGTGCATTAGGGATGAAATTACTATTGTAGGGACCCTAATTCTGCCATCCCAAAGCTTCTTTTTGGGATATTGATTTTAAGTTGTTTGTTATGACATAAAGGACTTTGTATCTCTGATTATCCCTCCTTTCTTGCCCAAGAGATTTGGTGAGGGAAAACTGCTCAGGAATAAGATTTTAGCATGCTGCCTTAGTCTAACCTGAATTAAGTATGATAAACAAGAGGGATTCATGCAGGACTGTTAGCTAGGTACCCATTGTGTCCTCTTGTTTCTGACTCACCTAGCAGAGATTCTCCTGCCATGTGTTCTTAACTACCTCTAAATCACCCATTCTCATTTCTGAAGTCAAATAACCTATTCCATGCTTTTAACTTTGTTAAAAAATGTCTATGTACCCAATGTTGCCTAAATGTTTTTGGAATTTTTCATGGACTTGGCATGCCTGTGTGAATTCTTCATGCATGTGCTTTAAACTTTGATATTCTGTTAATCTGTGTCTGTTAATTTGGTTATTAGTCCAACCAGAAAAATTTAAAAGGTGGAAGGAAAAAGTATGAACACGTTTTAGCCCCCTGCACTATATGATGTATTAGTAGTATATTTATTGTCTTTGTAATTCACATTCCCATCATTTCTATAACTTTTCTACCTAGATAAATTTACATTCCACATAATCTTAGAGCCATCAGCATGAATTCTTTATTTTGATAATTAGAGTTGTTTCCGTATTCCAAAGTGGTCTGCAAAAGAAATTTTATCTTAAAAAGGAACCAGTGATGAATAACGTAGGAAAGGAAATTACCCAGTGGCATGATTGCTATAGAATTAAGGGTCTTTGTTTCTATTGGTTCTCCAAATTATTATTATTTATTTTCTTTAGAAATGGAAGCAAAAAGCAGGATTCCCTTAATCTGGGAATTTGCTAGGAGCTTCTCACTGTGTAGTAAACTAAAGGTTTTAAGATTGCTGTTGGCAGAATACCAGGAAGGAAACCCTTAGAGAAAATTACTTTTAAGAGGTGCTGTTTTTCCTCTACTTTGATGTGCATATTTTTTTTTTTTTTTTTTTTTTTGCCAGATGGTAGTAGTCCCAGTAGGGAATTACTTCAAGCAATAGGCTTCTACTTAAATTTTTTTTTCTTTTTGAAACAAGTGGATCTTTCCTGGTTGAGTGATTTCATTGAGAAGAAAATGATAGACACAGTCTTGAATTTAAGTGTACTTAAACTTTCAATATGTCTTTGTGTGTGTGATGTGCCTATATATATATATATATATATATATATATATATCACAATTGCTAGGGAATTTAATATTAAATTAATTAAAATAATTTAATTTTTCAATTAAAATGTATTTTTCCCAAGATGAATTTTGAATTTAACTCTATGAATTGGCTATGTTTTAAAAGATTTTATTTACTATTTTTAGAGAGAGGGGAAGGGAGAGAGGCAGAGAGGGAGAGAGACATCAGTGTATGGTTGCCCTTCACCTGCCTCCAGCCATGGACCTGGCTGGAGACCTGACTTGCAACCTAGTTATGTGCCCTGGCTGGAAATCAAACCAGGGACCTTTGGATTCGCAGGCCTGCTCCTTATCCACTGTGCCACCAGCCAGGGCTCGAATTGGCTATTTTATTTGATGTTATTAATGAATATCAATTATTTCAAAATGTATATGGGATCAAAATATATGTAACCAGTAAAGTCAAATAATGGGTGCTGGATCACAGGAAGAAAAGAATGATGTATATGTGAGTTCTGGAATATAAGAAAAGAAAGGATGTACAGATTAAGGATGAAGTAGTAAGAATTATTGCAAAATTGGTTAATTCAGTACTCTGACCTGGATCATGACTTGGATTGTCTTAAAGAGCAGGAAATCAACAAGTCCACATGGAACCGCCTTGCAGACCCAACCAGTGCTATATACCAACAGGAGCCCATTGTGCTCCACTGGCTCCCCAGTTTCCATAGAGTGAACTTGGGTGATATTTCCTTGGCATTTGAAACTGCCCTGTTTTAAGATAAGAGGCTGACTTTAAACAATAAAATACAATTAAAAAAAAAAAAAAAAAAGCTGACTTTTCTTGAGGTGTATTTTCCTTTAAAAAAATTCTCCAGGTGGAGCTAAAGGTTAAGGGTTAAGAGAAGTTAGACTAAAAATAAGACTCCAGAAAAGTCAGGACAGGAGAAAAATGGGTGGCTGAGTTTTCACTTTGGCTTTTCAATTGGAATTGCTTTCTGAAAGTCTGAACAAAACCTTTTGGTATATAAATGAGGGTCTGAGCTCTTTTGGCTCCAAAGATAAGGAGCATACCTTCCCTCCAGCTTGAAGTTAGGGTATTCTTAGGTGACTAAGAATCTCTGTGGAGGTGTCAGAGGGCATCCTCTGGATAGATTTGCCTGGGGACATGCACATAAAGACTGGTTGCCCAGTACTCCAAGTCTTCATGTCTGTTAGAGAGGTGGGGAGAGAAACTGAGTCAGCTAAGAGAGTTGAGGTGACTCAGGATGCAATTCCTTGGAACTCAACCTACAAGCAACACACTTTAACACACTAGACAGTATCTCTAAGAATTTTATCCAGACTCTACAGATCTTGAAGTAAAACTAAATTTAACATGGAAAAGCACGCTTCTAAGGGCGAAACTCCAAGACCCCACATCCCCGTTAATATTCCTGCAGATATACAACAAAGAAGACACCTTTATTTGCAAGTGCTTACAAAAATGGGAAGCTTAACTTGGTTGGAAAATAGAAGCTTATAAAAGGAGCACAGATAAATTCTCTTGTCTACAAGAAATTAATAACATTCAGAGCCTGTTCCTGAACGAAGAAAGGCTTATGAGGCTACGCAGTATCAACAGCCCACTTTTTTCTCTCCTCACCTGCTCTGCTGTATTCTATGCTTTGTTGTCTGGATTTACTCTTACTTCCTCCCTGCTTTTCTTTTTCTCTTCTCACCTCCTGCACCACAGCACCTTACTAACCCAGGTGGACACTCAGGATGGAAAACCAGAAAAGCCAAGTCTTAGGTAGAGGGGAATATATTTCTTGGACTAGAATCAGATTAAGGAATCTACTAAAGATTTCCCTGATTTTCTTTAGAACCTTAACGGGTTCACAAAATAATTTAGTTGTTTTAGATAGAATAGATGTCTCACCCACTAACTCAGGAGTCCTCAGCCTGGTCCAATAAGATCGCCAGGTCTTCCAAATATCACAAGAAACGCCATATGCTAGCACAAGAGGAGAGGAGCACTTGAAACTCGATGTATTGTTTCCATTGACTGGAAGAAAGCCTTTGAAACTGTGCATTGATTCCAAGGCTTGGAAAGGGGAAGAGATGGGGGTCCACAGTGCCCAGAGAAAAAGATGTAAAAACAACTTTGGTTAATTGCTAACTTCTGGTCATTATCTGTTTTGGGAGGCAGTCCCTAATGTTTACAGAAAGAACCCATAAATAATTTTGGGTAACTAACTGCTTCAACTTTAACACCCTTCTGTCACATATCTGTTTTACAACAAGAGAAAAAATGTGGTCTGGAGCAAGATAAAAGTTCTGTGTTAACAACTCACCACACACACACCTACATTTGGGTTGTCAGTTCCCCCATCTCCCTGGGGAAACATATCACCTTTACCCACAATGAATCTGTAATTCCTTCACCCCATCCTACAGCTATGTAAATCCTCAAAACAAAGGACCTGATGCTTTTGCTGCCCTTGCTTTTTAGTCCCCAGTCCAAAACCTACTCCCACACCCTGGCTAGGTACAATCTCTTCTATGAGAATTTACCAGTAATAAACTTTGCTTGCATGCTAACAGACTTTCTGATCTATAATTCTTTACTGTGTAGGCAGGAAGAACTGAATTTTCCTGTAACAGTTGAACTGTTAGAACACATCATCCTAGTTATTCTGATTTATTTCAATTAACATATGTACTGGATTCTGGGAGCAAAACAATAGAATTACTAAATAGGACCTGCTGGGAAACTCCTGTAGAGGAGCCTGTTTTTACTGTAGAAAGCCAGGTCACCATAAGAAGGATTATGGAAAATTTAAATGGGATTGAGAAAGAGAAAAGAAACAAGCTGGCATGGTATAGGGTTGCTCTGAGGACGATGAAAGGGCATTTCACCTTCTCCTTGTTAATAGATTGGGATGAGTTGAAGTTATTATAAGAAGAGGTTACTAAGGTCCCTGTAGATACTGAGGCTACTTAATCTGTTCTTTTTAAAAATTTTTAATGGAATTTATTGGGGTAATATTGGATAACAAAATTACATAGGTTCCAGCTGTATAACTCTATAAGACATCATCTGTATGTTTAATTATGGGTTCACCATCCCAAGTCTAGTCTCCTTTCATCATCATTTATCTCCCCTATAGCCTTCACCATGCTGCTGTCTGCATCTATGGGGTTTTGCTCCATAACCTTCCTACTCACTGAAAGTTAGTCAAAGATTCAGGGAAGAACCTATATTGTGCTCCAAAAAGAGCAAAGAAGGACAGGGTTTTATAGAGGTGAAATGTATAAGTGTTGTTCTCATGTGGGTCCTCAATACAAATGGAGGTTATCGGCTAGATGAACAGGGATTGGTTAGTCCCAATATGCAAATGGAGGAGGCAAAAACTACAAGGTAGAAATAAAGTCCACATGTGTCCATGCACCAGTTGTTCCAGGATGTTTATGGCTCAGCCTTTAGATGGTTTTAACAATAGGTGAAGGAATTTAATGACATTTCTGAGAACTGAAGCACAAGGCATTCATAAGCCCCACTTTCTCAATGGATTCCTGATATTGTAAGTGACTCTCTTTGCATTACTTATTTATTTTATTTTTAATTTTTTCCCACATTTATTTATTTAAATTGGAAATCTTTTTTTTTTTTAAAGATTTTATTTGTTATTTTTAGAGAGAGGGGTAGGGAGAGAGGCAGAGAGGGAGAGAGACATCTATGTATGGTTGCCTTTCACCTGCCTCCAGCTATGGACCTGGCTGGAGACCTGGCTTGCAATCTGGTTATGTGCCCTGACTGGGGAATTGAATCAGTGACCTTTGGGTTCTCAGGCCACAGCCTATTCACTGAGCCACCAGCCAAGGCCTTTATTTTTAAAGTGTATTTTATTGATTATGCTGTTACAGTTGTCCTAATTTCTTTTCCTTTTGCTTTCCTCAGCCCAGCACCCCTCTTCCCTTCAGCAATCCCACCCACTTTAGTTCATGTCTGTGAGTCGTGCATATAAGTTCTTTGGCTTCACCCTTGCTTATATTAACTTCCTCCTGTCTATTTTGTACCTACCAATTATGTTTCTTAATCCCTGTACCTTTCCCCCATTTCTCCCTCATCCCCTCCCCAGCTAATAACACTCCAAATGATCCCCATACATATGATTCTATCCCTATTTTGGTTGTTTGTTTTGTTTTTATTTTTTTAGGTTCTGTTGATAGTTTTGAGTTTGTTATCATTTTAATATTCATAATTTTCATCTTTTTCTAAAAAAAGTCCCTTTAACATTTCATATAATAAGGACTTGGTGATGATGAACTCTTTTAGCTTTACCTTGTTTGGAAAGCATTTTATCTGCCCTTCTATTCTAAATGATAGCTTTGCTGGATAGAGTAATCTTGGTTGTAGGTCTTTGATTTTCATCACTTTGAATAATTCCTGCCAGGCCCTTCTTGCCTAAAAAGCTACATTTGAGAAATCAGCTGACAGTCTTACAGGAACCCCTTTTGTAAGGTAAGTCTCTTCTTTTCCTCTTGCTGCTTTTAACATTCTCTCTTTATCTTTAACCTTTGGCATTTTAATTCAGATGTGTCTTGGTGTGGTCTTCTTTGGGTCTAGCATGTTTGGGACTCTCTGTGCTTCCTGAACTTGTATGTCTATTTCCTTTGCCAAATTTGGGAAGTTTTTCTTCATTATTTTTTTCACACAAGTTTTCAATTTCTTGCTCTTCCTCTTCTCCTTCTGGCACCCCTATGATTCTGATTTTGGCACATTTAAAGTTGACCCAGCAGTTCCTGAGCCTCTCTTCATTGTTTCTAATTCTTGTTTCTTCTCCCTGTTCTTATTGACAGTTTATTTCTTCCTTGTTTTCCAAATCGCTGATTTAAAACCCATCTTCCTTCCCTTTACCACTGGATTCATGTGGATTTCCCTTCATTTGACTTAACATAGCTATCCCTTTTTCCCTTATGTGTTTGCCATGCTCAAGCATATCTGTCAAACCTGTGAGCATCTTTGTCATCAGTGTTTTGAATCTCTGTGTCTGTTAGGTTGTATATCTCATGGTTGCTTAGTTTTCCCCACTGGAGTCTTGATCTGCCTCTTCCTTTGAGCCATACTTCTTTGTCTCCTCAACTTGAAAAGCTTCTGTGTTTGCCTTTGTGTCTTAGGTAAAGCTATCATACCTGTTACATTGTAAGGGATGGAGCCTTAGGTATTTGTGTGTGGTGACCTGTTTCACTAGGCTGTGGCACTGTACATATGTGAAGGAGGGGGTCTGAGCAAGCAATACTGCTTGCTCAGCACTCACCCCTTTTCAAGACACTTCTCCCACTTTCCATATGGGACTGGTGTCTCTAGCTGTTGCCCTGGCCATGGTTCCCAGAGTGGGTGGGTCTGCAGATATTCTAGGATTATGGAAGCCTCTAAGTAAATGGACTCTGCTGAGTGCCTGGCAGTTTTTACACTGCCACAACTCCCACTGCTTTTCACAGTCAGAAGCAATGAGGCTTTATTTTCCCCAGCTCTGGAACTATGAGCTGCATAGGTTGGTCTGGTGGTGGGAATGCTCCCCAGGTGTCCCTTCTTACTTTTTTAAATGTGTGATTGTGCTTTCCACTAGCCAGCCACTGCCGCTGTTTCTGCCACCACTACCGCAGCTACACAGGGTCCTCTCTGCCCTGACTCCAACCCTCCTACTTGTCTGGATGAGTATTTCTTCTTTATTTCTTGGCTTATTGGATTTCCATGCAGCTCAGTTTTCTGGTACTTCTGGTTATCTCCAGTTTTGAGGTAGTTATATTTCCTTTTAGTTGTGGAGGAAGACACAGAGTGTCTACCTACAAGTCAATCTTGGCCAGAAGATTTTCTGCACTACTTACTTTATTTTATTTGTTCTATTATCACAGGGTAAAACAAACAAAAGTTTAATAAAATATATGAGGTCTGCCCAGAAGGTATCTAGCCATGTTATATGAAAAATAGAGACATTTATTGAAAAAGATACAAGATATAAGAAATATTTTACACAGGATAATGATGCCTCAGTACCCTTCAAAGTAGGTACTTTGGGACCTCCCACAGTTTTCTCAATTGCCATAAGCTACCTCATCCTCTTTTCCTGAATTTCATCGATGGTCTGAAATCTCCCTTTCAATGATGATTTTAGTTTGGGGAAAAGCCAGAAGATATAGGACACCGATCATTTGTTGTTTTGCCAAAAACTTCTGTATAAGATGTGATGCATGAGCAGGTGTTTAAGTTGCCAATCACTAGTTGCCTATATCTATGCTCTTCTGAGCACTTCTTTAACATTCAGAGTAATGTTAAAACTTAACACAAAATTTAATGCTCTCCTAGTTCAGTCATTTGGAATGCAATGGCTATACAGTACATGTGCTCACTCAATGGCAAATACCACCCCCACTGACTAGTACAGAAAAGTTGTCATTGTTCATGCATGTGCATTCCAGTCCACTCTCTTTGGCTGCAGGGTTACATTGATATGGTGCAAACCCTTCTCATTATATTAACAATGTCTAGAGTTTTTCTGGATGGACCTTGTTGTATATCTTCTGTATACTTGGGAGATACCCTGGAAAACTAAGTAACTTCCTGAAATGGCTTTAGGGACACCTTCAGCTTCAACTTCAGCTAAAGACAGAAGAAAGTGTTGTGGGTGGTGAGAGCCATTTATGGGAGGTTATTAGGCAAAGCACAGTAAACAAAGGCATGGTTGTTATGCAGATTTAAGTTTTAGCCTTCACAATTTGTCAGTTTCTAGAAATTTAGTCATCCTCTCCTTCTAATACAGAGAGGGAAACACCCTTACAAATGATCATTTACCATGTAAATGCAAATTGCTCCTATAAAAGAATAACATTTAGTTGATTTTCAGAGCTTTTCATGTCTATACCTGCAGTTTCTTAAAAATATATAACCAGCTTGCCCTGGCCAGGTGTCTCAGTTGTTTGGAATGCCATCCCATGCACCAAAAGGTCCTAAGTTTGATTTCTAGTCAGGGTACATACCTAGGCTGCAGGCTCAAAATCCCCAGTTAGTGAATGTCTGAGAGGCAATTGATCAATCTCTCTCTCTCTCTCTCTCTCTCTCTCTCCCCGCCCCCCTTCCTTCCCTTCCTCTCCCTCACTTCCTCTCTGTCAAGGTCATTGAAAATATCCTCTGGTGATGATAAAAAACAAACAAAAAACAAAAAAAACAAAACAAGAACCAGCTCAAATTTGGGTCATGTGACTGGATTCATACTTCATACAAATATGATATGGACAGAATTGAGGTATGCCATACACTGGGATGGCTAAAAAACACTTTTCGTGTTTTTTTCCACCTTCACTTTCCCAACTGCAGGAACAGTGGTGTTAGAGTCAGCAGAGTGAGAGGAGGATTGACAGAACAGGCAGTAAATTTAAGAGATTTATCTGGCCAGCTGCAAACAGGTAAGCTGAGACTGAAATAGTGTCAGCAATGAGTAGCAGAAAGGTAGGGGTTTTAAGGGATGCAGGAGTTGGTAGGACCTCTATTCTGTAGAGAGATCTGGGGGTGATGGCAAGACTCCCTGCATATTGCCTAATGGGGGAGTTGGTGTTGAGAACAGAGAAGGAACTAAATCCTTGTCAGCAGCCAAATACATCTTTGAAGGACATAGGCAGTCACTGGGGTCAGCAGTTACTGTGGGGGCAGCAGACTTATTGGGGACTTGCTAAAATTAGACCTGAATTCCTGGAAACCAGGTTTTCTGACTAAGAAGTGTGAGGATGTTGCCTCAATATGTAAAGAACTTGAACATCCCATTCACACAATATAGAGGTATCTGTGAGAACAGTCTGACTTGACTTATATTGAACTTAAACGTGAGTAGGATGAAAATGTAATCAATGTCAAGTCATTGAGACTTTGAGGTATTTCTGATATCAGTTAGTGTTGATTACTCCATCAATAGTAGCACCTATCATACCCTTATTTCATTTGTCCATTACCTTCTAAATATTCACCCTACTTTATTTTTCTACCTTAGTTATTATCCTCTGAAATTATATTCCTTTGTTGTTTGTGTATCTTCCTTAGAAACAGGGTTCCTGAGGATTTTAAGTGTGTCTTGCATTCTGCTGTAGCTCAGGAGCATGTAGAACAATGATTATCTCTAGCAAGAGCTCAATCAAGGGTTTGTTGGGTAAAGAAATTTATTTCTTGCAAAGTGAAATAAGTGTTATTAATATATTTTTGTACTGTTCAGTAAACTAAGACTTTAGAGATTCAAGTGCTATACCCACAGTTACATGAATAATAAGTAAATAAAATGATATTAGCACTCTTAATTACTGCACTGCATTTTAGTTTGATAAAACTAATTGTAATCTGAGTGAGTCAGTGAAAAGTGGTAGAACATATTTGTATCATTAAGGAAGAGGGTGGTGCTAATAAATTATATTTCTAATGATTATTTTAAATTAGAGGATTATAATAAAGGACCTTATATGACATGCATTGGGTTGGCCAAAAAGTGTGTTTTTTTTACATATGCTGGCTATAGTAGCTCTTAATTAATTTCATTCAAAACAATTTTGTTAGTTTATATTGTGACAGCTATCATAACAGCATGCATTTAAAATTCCATTCTACATATGCATAAATCAAGGTCCAGTGTTGATAACAGCAGGACATAGTATGTTGATATATCAGAACTGAAATCAGGTCCAATTTCTAATGCAGTGTTATTGAATCACATCATCCTGCCTAGTCAATATGCAATGTATATATATTTCTAAAGGTTTCTGTCAAAATTAATTGAACAGTAAAAATTATCTGAATAATTTATAATAAATACTATATTTCCTGCTATTGTTATACAAATTGTGCATTAGTAGTCTCTCACAGAAAGGACCTTCAAACAGAAAAAATGCACAATATGCTGTGTTATTTATGTAATAATATATGTTAATATATGATATATAACATTATGCAGTCTTTCTTGTAAGATAACCTTTTTAGTTTCCTTCAAATATACAAGAAATAAAAGATAATATTTACTTAG
This sequence comes from Noctilio leporinus, assembly GCA_004026585.1. Classification (NCBI taxonomy): domain Eukaryota; kingdom Metazoa; phylum Chordata; class Mammalia; order Chiroptera; family Noctilionidae; genus Noctilio; species Noctilio leporinus. The sequence goes on from PVIW01008815.1 coordinate 53,956, forward strand.
CATTTATATTAATTTAACCTGACCCTATAAAAAGATATGTAGAAGATTGGGAAGATGGCGACAGAGTAGAGAGCAGTGCTGATGGTGTTCTTGAGTACCAAAGCAGCTAGAGGACAAGATAGGGAGTGTGAGATGTCTTAAGGACCCTAGGAATTGGAACGGGCAGCATCTGGACACAGGGGAGCACAGCCCAGAGGCAGAGGAGGCCAGCAGGACAATAGGTGAGGTGTTCCCAACCAACCAGCTGGCGGGCCGAGGTCGGCTCTGGGCAGTGGTGGCTCTGCCCAGGGGGTACAGTTTGACTGGGGCCAGCTCTGGGCTCCCTGGTGACTGGAAGTCTCAACAGTGAAGTGCAGTCGGAGAGGGCAAACACCGTAGGGAACGCGGAATTGAACTCTTGCAGGGGAGAGACTGTGTGAGAGACTCACTCTGGCAACAGGGCAACAGGGAGAGTTAACTCCTCACCCGGCTAGAGGCAAAGGAGAAGAGTCCTGTGGGAAGCCGGAGTGGGAGAGCGGGAAGTGCACCGGCTGGGGTGGCGAGAGGGCCGAAAATGTTGCTGCTGGGCCACCGGGGAAACAGCAGCTAGAAGCCCCTGCGAGGGGGGAGGCCCAGCCCTGCACAACCACACAGGCCTCCAGGCTCCGCGGAAACTCCAAACAGCGAGCCGGCTAGCAGGGAACTAGTAGCAGAGGCAACTGACCCGCCATTGCCAGAGACAAAGGCTTCACCACCCACGCCTGGGAGGGGCTCATCACAAGGCCGCTTAAAGCACTTCTCAGAGAGCTGGTTGGCTTGGAGGAGTGGTGCCCGCCCCGGAAGGGCGGGACAGTGTAGGCAGACAGTGTCATCACTGTCGGGACAGTGTTGACAGACAGGGGTGGCCTCCTCCCAGAACTGCGGGGGCGGGGCCAGTTGTCACAGGGACCAGCGAAGTTGCGGGCTGCTCTGCTGGGGTGCTGGGTGCTCGTCATGGGCAGGAACCTCCGCCAGGAGTGGGAGGGGGCTCCCTGTGGGCTCCAGAATACCGGCAGCCCTAAAACCCAGCCAGGCTGCAGAAGGCCCAGCCTACCTGGGGGCGGACACTCAGAATCAGCCCTGACTTTGACAATCAGAGGCCCTGCCATGTGCCAGGACCGGCTAGAATATAGACTGTAGACTGTAAAGTCCTGACCAAGAAAAAGAGGCAGCCTCAGGAAAGGGATTGCTGCCAATCTCAAGCCCCTGAGTTATACCGAGAGCAATATGAACTATTAATCCCCAAATATCCTTTGCAAAAGTTACCTCTCACATATTCTTAATCCCCACCATACCTCAATCCACCTAAATACCCAAGACCCTCCCCCTACTCTTGAATTAAAGTCTACTCACTCTGTGGCTATAACGCATTCCCAGTCCTCAATCTAAGTATTCCTCCCTTCCCCAGACTTTCTAAACCCTTTCTTTATTCTTTTCTTCCTTCCTCTTTTTTTTTTTTTTTTTTTTTCTTTTCCTTTTCTTCCTGTTAAAGCCCACAGGTTCTGGCTCCACCTGGACCAATCAGAAATCATAAAGGGAGAACACAGAGCTATAACCTTTCTTTATTAATATTGATTTCTCTTTGTCTTGTGACTTTCTCCCCCACTCCTTTTTTTGTTTTTGTTTGTTTCTTTCTTTCTTTCTCCTTTCTTTTCTCCCTGATAAAACCCACTTGTCCTGGCTCCACCTGGACCAAACAGAGACCATAAAGGGTGAACAGACACCCTTTCTTTCTCTTGTGACTTTCTCCCTTTTTTTTCTTTCTTTTTTTTTTCCTCTGCTAAAAGCCCTCAGGTCCAGGCTCCATCTGGACCAGTCAGGGATTATTAAGAGTGAACAGCCACCTAAACCCTTTCTTATTATTATTGTTATTATTTTTATTTCTTTTTTCCTTTTGCTTTTTTTTTTTTTTGGTTTGGTTTTTTGTTTTTTGTTTTTTTGTTTTGTTTTGTTTTATTTTTTGTTTTTTGTTATTTGTTTTTGTTTTTGTTTCTGCTAAAAGCCCACAGGCCCAGAATATAACCAGACAGCCCAAATAAAGGACACACCAAGAACAGCAAGTGGAGAAAATCTGGGAGACGGCAACACTGAACTCCACAAATCTATCACAGAAGTGTGCTCAACTAAGGCAAGGAAGCAAAGCAGGTTAACCCAAGGAAATAACAAAAATAAATAAATAAATAAAGAGCAAGCAAGAACAGACACCCAAAATGGGGAAAAAAAGAATCAGTCCATCACCAAAAGGAAAGGAAGAATCCCCAGAAAGAATACAAAATGAAACAGAGGCACCTGGAATAGCAGATACGGAATTCAAAAGAATGATGATAGAGAAGATCAGTGAGCTCAACCACATCAAAGAAAACAGTAAACAACTCCAGGAGAACTATAAATAACTCCAGGAAAATTACAAAGAACTCCAGGGAAATTACAAAGAACTCCAGGGGAATTACAAAGAACTCCAGGGAAATTACAAATAACTCCAGGGAACTTACAAGGAACTTACTGAGAACTACAACAACATGAAAAAGGACATGGAAACTATCAATAAGTGCCAGGAGAAAATGAAGAATACAATTTCTGAATTGAAGAATACAGTAGAAGGAATCAACAGTAAGCTAGAGGAAGCAGAGGACCGGATCAGCGAGTTGGAGGATAATGTAGACAAATACTCCAAGACAGTACAAGAGAATCAAAAAAGGCTGAATAAGACTGAAGAGGGGTTAAGAGAGTTGCAGGACAACATGAAACGTAACAATATTCGTATCATAGGGATACCAGAAGGAGAAGAGAAACAAGAAATGGAAAACCTGTTCAAAAAAGTCATGATAGAAAATTTCCCTAACATGATGAATGAAAACATGAATCCAGTTCAGAAAGCACAGAGGGTCCCAATGAGGATCAACACAAACAGATCAACACCAAGGCACATTATTATTAAAATGGCTAATCTCAAAGACAAAGAGAGAATCCTAAAAGCATCAAGAGAAAAACGACAAATAACATATAAGGGGGCTCCAATAAGGCTATCAAATGATTATTCAACAGAAACAATTCAAGCCAGAAGGGAATGGCAAAAAGTATTTCAAGTCATGGTAAACAAAGGCCTGCAACCAAGAATACTCTACCCAGCAAGGCTCTCATTCAAGATAGAAGGAGAAATAAGGAGCTTCCCAGACAAAAAAAGACTCAAAGAATACATCTCTACCA
>PVIW01008816.1:0-57245 GCA_004026585.1 Noctilio leporinus
AGCACAGTAGAAGGAATCAAAAACAGGTTAGAGAAAGCAGATGATCAGATCATTGAGATGGAGGTTAACGTAGAAAAAAATTCCCAGGCAGTGCAACAAAATGAAAAAAGACTAAGAAAGAATGAAGAGGTTTTAAGAGAGCTACAAGACAACATGAAATGTAATAACATCCATATCATGGGGATACCAGAAGGAGAAGTGGAGAAGCAAGGGATAGAAGACCTCTTTGAAAAAGTAATGACAGAAAACTTCCCTAACTTGAGGAGAGAAAATGTCATGCAAACTCAGGAAGCACAGAGGGTGCCAAGGAAGATGAACCCAAACAGGCCTACTCCAAGACACATCATCATGAAAATGGCAAATTTCAAAGACAAGGAGAGAATCCTAAAAGCAGCAAGAGAGAAATAGCTAATAACATACAAGGGGGCTCCTGTAATGCTATCAGTTGATTTCTCAACAGGAACACAACAAGCCAGAAGGCAATGGCAAAAAATATTTCAAGCAATAAAAAACAAAGGCCTGCAACCAAAAATACTCTACCCAGCAAAGTTGTCATTCAAAATGGAAGGTGAAATAAGGAGCTTCCCAGACAAAAGAGGTCTAAAAGAATACATCTGCACCAAACCAGCATTGCAAGAGATGCTAAAGGGTCTACTTTAAGAAGATGAAGAAACAGGGAGACAGATAGGAACACAGGTACAAAGGTAAATGGATTAAATGCAACAATCAAAAGACATAGGACAGCTGAATGGATATGAACCAACTTTAACTTATGAATGCTTTAAAGTGATCTTGTTATAAATAGATTTTACTAAACAAGGTACAGTTTTGTATATTACTTGTATCTGCATTACTGCAGGTTAAGTTTTCTTAGGTGGGAATCATTTCACTATATGGGAAAATCAGGTTACTTGCAATAACTCAGAAGAATCGAATGCAGTTAAAGAAAAAATAAGTAAGAAAATGTGGACATATATTACATAGAAGCCATGCTGCCTTTCTTATTGGCTGTTATAAAATATGTGCTTATTTGTGGGTGTGTAATATATAGATTTTGTTAGCAATTTATGTTTTAAATACCAACTAACTAGTCATGGGTGTGCTGCAAAATCAGTCAATCTTTAGGTTAGAAAAGATGCTGAGAATGAAGACCAATTTGGATGGAAGTTGCAAACTACTAAACTATATGATTCGTGTACATAAACAATATATATTCTCATATTAGCATGTAAATCAGATGTGATTCCTTTCAACAAAATCATGTAAATATATATTTCCACTTATGAAGGCCCCCAAATTGGGGGTACTTGGGAAAAGGAATGAATGCTATAGTAAACTTTATTATTGAAATGTGAACATACCTAATCTCTACCTCAACAGACTCTTAAATAGTTCAGGGGTTAGTGTAGGACCACATAGGAAGTCAACCATAAGTTCAAAAAATAGCTAGAATACTATTCTTCAAAAGTATTTAAATCCTAGGGATTTTTACTTTTTACCTCAACTTAGTAGATATCATAATTTCTACTTTGGGGACTGGCTAAGCACTGCAAGTGCCATTATTTCAGAAGACTTCAACTTGTAAAACACATGTAGAGGAAAAACAGAGGGTATTGAAAGAAGTAAGACCTGTGCACAGCCTAAATAAATAAATGAGTGAATGAATATACTATTTAAGATGGAAAACTCCAAAAAGAACAAGTTGTAGTTCCAGTAGCTTAAAATAAAGTTGAGTTGTATTATTGGAGGAGGAGGATCTGACTCAAAAACCATACTTATTTTTTCACTATGGGTTTGGCACTGTCTCTAGGACAACTTTCACAAAATTGAGTTCTGCAATACATCATTTTTGTGATATTTCACAAAAATAGCATTCCAGAGTAAAATAAGTATTAAAGAAGGAAAAACCGCTTAATCTTGCTACAATATATCTAAAATACTATCATTTAACATGTAATAATTATATAAGCTATTGGCATATTTTAAACTTTTTTATTAACTCTTCAAAATCCAATATGTACTTTACATATATGTAAAAATATATATGGGTGTAAATGTATGTTTGCATGTGTTTGGTAATATTGCAATTCATATTACTTAAAAGAGTAATTCTTTAAACAAATGAATTAATGTAGGCATTTTGGAATAATGAAAGGAAAAGTTTGTATTAATATGATCTGAGAAGCTGACAGATGGCAGTAATTAAATAGTGAATTGTCTGCATGTGTAAGGGGAAAAAAAAGTACACATTGGTGGTTACAGAATGGACGGGGGATGTTATGAAAAACAAAGGAAATAGGGAAGCCAAAGAACTTATATTCATGACTCATGGACATAAACTCAGGGGGCATTGTTGGAGGGAATGAGGTACTGGGTGGAGGAGAGCAAAGGGGGTAAAATTGGGACAACTGTAATAGCAAAATAAGTTATATATATATATAGATATATATGTGTGTATGTATGTATATGTGTGTGTATATGTGCACACATGCATATATATGTAATGTATATATATATATATATATATACATATTATATACATATATTTTGGAAAAAAATAATGCAATAACAGTAAGGCTCAGATTCAAAGGTTCATAGTCAAATGGTTGAGTATACAACAAAATACATTAGTTAACAGGAAATGCATTTCCCAAAATGCGGTCTAGCTATATTCAGTACATATTGTACCGTGATTTCTACAAATTCACCTGCTTATCAAACTCAGGCTTCAGAGATTCTTCTGTGAAAATGTGGAATCGCATCTTCCTATGGCTAAAGAGCACAGCAGATTTTAGCATGACCAGTGTCTCTTCTAACCTACTGCCACAGGACACCACAGCCAGGTGAATCCAGAGCTTGGGTGGCAGCACAGCATGAAAACTCCTGGGTTCTCCAGGCCTCCTAAAAAGAAGAAAAAAATTAAAGCTATTACTAAATTTGTTTTAAAAAATAGGCAGTATGATTGGAATATTTCAAAATGAACAGGCACAATCTATTATATTGTATGAAGTGATAAGCATTTTCACAATTCTTGCTTGGAGAAAAGTACCATTTATTCCAATATTTATCCTGGCAGTAGCAGGATGAGTCACTGTTTAGACTGCTATATGTATCTGGAACTTTTCTTTCAGCATTCAGCAGTCTAGTGCCTGTTGTCTGCCAGCTGTCTGCCTGCTGGCCCATGTTTGGATATAGTATTGCTAAACTTGACAGCTGAGACAAGGGCTGTAGAGCTCCTACTCACATAGGCCATGGAAATTAGATTTGAATGCAACTTGAGTAAGAGGAGAATGGGTCATGGCTTTCCCATGTGAAATGTGTAACATTATATTCCCATCATCTGGGTGGTTTTAGGTTGCAGTGGAATGTACAATCACTGAACCAAAGGAAAATCATGCAAGTCCAGAAAGTGAGACAGAAACCAGCACATGGGCCTCCATTAGAGTTGGGAGAGTCTTAAAGAAACAGATGTTAACCTTAACCATCTCACTCACGATTGCTGATGTGGTACATGTGAAATTCATCTTCCAATATGAAAATGATATTAAAGAGAAATAGACAGGAGAGGGGGCAGGCTGAGCTGAAAATTACCAAGGTATCAAATACCAAGTTAACAGCTGAAAGGGGACTTGTATCCAAGAGTCCAGAATAATCATTCTGTTTGTCCTCATAATAAAAATTTGTTCCAGACAAGGAGATTCAGCCAAGCCTTAAATACACCACTGAGAAACATTTGCAGGCACATTGGAAGAAGTTGGCCTGGAAAAGATGCCCTGAGACAAACAAAACTAATTTACTTGTACTAAAGATTCAGAGACCAGGGAAACTTGGACATCAGATGCTACCTTCCTCCCAAAAATTTTCAGTACAATCAGCATGTTCACCACTCTGTTGAATCATGTCAGTTTGCCCCAGATTTCTTTCAGCAGGAAGAAAGTTAAAGATATGGGTAGAGGGCTTTGAGCAGCTTTCTTATTTGATTATTTAGGATCATGCTTAATAGAAGCCCAGCCTATTGGCTCAGCTAAGACCAGATGCAGAAAGTTACTCAGATTCCACTTATTTTACTGATCATGGGAAAAGACAGTAGAGATGTCCTAAACATCTCCCTAAATTATCCAATTCTCTTGACCCTGTTGAAGGCCACCACTTTCCTTAACCTTGAAAACTGTGACAGCTTCCCTGTAAGTGAAAAGGTGAGTGCAGTACAATAAGACATTTTGAGAAAAAGAGGGAGACTATTCACATAAATTTAGTACAGTATATTTTCATCATTGTTCTATTTTATTATGTATCATTGTTAATCTCTCACTGTGCTGAATTTATAAATTAAGCTTTATCATTGGCACAGATAAATATGGAAAAAAAAAAAAAAACAGTATACGTATATAGTAGTAAGCCCTTATCCAGGTGAACATGTTCTTAGGCTGCCCCCATCCCCTAATGGATGCCTGAAACCACAAATAATACTGAACACTGTAGATATATTTCTCCTATGCATACATACCTTTTCACTTAAAGAAGGCACTTGACAGCTCTTCTTTGGCATATCCAAATTGCCAGCATCAGTCCTCTTGCTCTTTGGGGCCATTATTAAGTAAAATAAGGGCTACTTGAACACTAAGTAACCAATGAGCAGGTAATACATATAGTGTGGAGACTCTTGACAAAAGGATAGTTCGCATTCTGGATAGAACAGAGTGGGATGGCTGAAGAGTTCATCATGCTACTCAGAATGGGACACAATTTAAAATTTTGAATTGTTTATTTACAGAGCTTTCCATTCAATATTTTCAGACCACTGTTGACCATAGGTAACTGAAACCATAGATGAGGAGGGACTACTGCAGTGAACAAAATAGACCAAGATGCCTACCCTTGCAGAAGTTACATTCTACAGGTGGTAAAGGAAAGATAAAGAACAAAATAACAGTCCACGAAAATAGTAACTAAGCCACATGAAGGAAATATGTAGCTGAGCAGGAAAAGATACAGGAGTGGCTGCTGAATGGGGAAAGTTGAGAAAGGCCCCACTGAGGAGGGGAGATCTGGAAATGACCTCCAGATCTCCAGAGGTTCTAGAGGTGAGGGAGTGAGCCTTGCACATTTCAGGCTGCCAGAACAGTCAGAGCAAAGGTGCGAAATCAGGAACATGTCTAGTGATGCCTGTCTTTAGGACTCAGACTTCTGTTCTCAGCTTCATGGCTGGGTTTTTATAGTTGCTATTAAAACCAACTCCCAATTAATTTAGGCAGATGGAAGTGAAGGATGTGTCACAGATAATGCTAAAATAAGTCAAACAACTAGCCAAAATCCAAAATATAGGAAATATAACACAAATTCATTTGCTTAAAAATATGTTCAGCTCTTTTTTCCCCTCTCCTTCTCGCCCTCCTCCCTCCTCTCTCACTCCCTCCTTCTCTCCCTTTCTCTCTATCTCTCTCTCCCCTCTCCCCCTATCTATCCCCTCATAAGCTCCAAAGGCCCTTCTTTTGCCTCTATAACTTGGTTCCTGAGCCCATGTCTTCTATGAATCAGTTCTTCTACCTCTGCAACTTTCTAAATAAACTTTCTTTTATAGTTTGAGTCCTAATTCTGAAATATTTCTTAGCCAGAACTCAAGGGCCAACGTCTAACACCTAGTACCCTTTCATTGCCAATAGTTTTAAGGTGATGACAAGAACCAGAGAACTTCTTGCCCTCTCTCTGAACAGCTCACCTAGAGTACAAATTAGCACAGTGTGAATACCACCTCAAAATTATGCAACATGGGGCACTGTGCAGATCATCCCAAACATCTCCAAGAATATTTAACCCTGACATGTAACATCCAGAAGAGCAACGTGGCTCTGAGATTTTCAGTGACAAAGAGGTGGCGACATAACCTGTGAAAGAAACACTTTCTACCCCCTCAGGGCACCTATAGATATCTACAAGTAACAGACATACAAGTCATTCAGCAAATAAACCATTTATCTCAAGTTTAGTGAAAAAAAAAAATGTTCAATGTTTTGGAACACAGACATCATCCCAAGGTACTAAACCAATAAATGCAGTAGCTTAGATATCTTAAATATGAACCATTACCCTACCCCAAACAATAATTCTGCCTAGTTTAGCTTTACATACTGGGCTTCTACATAAATAAAAAGTTTAACCTGGGAAATACAAACTCAAACAATAAAGAGGTTTCATTTTGTTTACAGGCTGGCAAAAATTAAAAAATAAAAGTTGGACCATATGAGTTTTGAAGTGGATGGACGTGGGAGATAGGTCAGATACTGCTAGGAGCAGTATAAATTAATCCTACCAATGGCACACTCAGCACCTCTCAAATGTCACTTGAGAGTGTGACAATGAAGAGAAGTCCAGTCCATAAACCTAGGATTTAACCCCTTGAATCATGGACTTTGGTGGGGAATGGATGATAGGAATTATAGTAGTGCTCTAACTGATGGCTATGTTAAAAAAAGGATTGAAATGGACATTTGCTGTCCAGGAGTTTTATTAAACACCTGTTGCTTAAGACTAAGAGCTAATGATAAACATGTCAGCCACCACACTGGTAGAGCCTAAATGGGAGTCAAACTAACACAGTAAAAAGCAGAGCCAAAAGGTGATGGGTGGCACTATTTGAGCACCTGCATCCAGGTGCTCCTAACACCTAAACTTGGGCAGTTGATTTCTTAAGACAATAAATTCTCCTTTACTTAAGTGAGTTCGAAACAAACTTACAACTTGGTAATCAAAAGAACCCTAGTCAATCATCAACAAATCAACAAACAACAAGTGTTGGCAAGGACGTGGGACAAAGGGAACCCTCATGCACTATTGGTGGGAATGTAGACTGGTGCAGCCACTGTGGAAAACAGTATGGGGTTTCCTTATAAAACTAAAAATGGAACTGCCTTTTGATCCTGCAATTCCTCTTCTAGAACTATACCCTAAGGATCCTGAAACATCAATCCGTAAGAACCTATGTACACCTATGTTCATAACGGCACTATTTACAATAGCCAAGTGCTGGAAACAGCCTAAGTACCCATCAGTGGATGATTGGATCAAAAAACTTTGGTACATTTACACAATGGAATACTATACAGCAGAAAGAAAGAAGGAACTCGTACCCTTTGCAACAACATGGATGGAACTGGAGAGTATTATGCTTAGTGAAATAAGCCAGTCAGTGAAGGACAAATACCATATGATCTCACCCATTACAGGACAATAATGAACAAAACTAACAATAAGCAAAACAGAACCAAATATATGAATACAGTGAATAGGCCTTCAGTGGTCAGGGGGAAGGGGGTTGTGGGGAGAGGGGAGGCAGAGGCGAGGAAGGGGAGCAATTTAGACAAAAATCTAGTATAAAGGAACCATGGACATGGACAACAGGTGGGATTGACTTTGGGGGAAATGGGTAGGTGGGGAGGGGGACAGCGGGGAGCAAAAAGGGAATGGATGTAATACAACAACAATTAAAAAAAAAAAAAAAGAAGAACCCTACTGTAGCTCTTTAAAATGCTTCCATTCACCTTTGACTCACTCTGCCTCTCTCATATTCTCACCTTGAACCATTCTTTGAATTATTGATGAAATCCATTCCTTCCCTTTTGCTCACTGCTAGGACTCTAATCCAAATTCTCATCACTCTTCCAGTTTTGCAGCTAGAAGAGATGTACAATACCATTTAATGCAGGGGTCCCCTATCTGACTATGCATCATAACTACTGGAGGTGTTTGTTAATTTGAAAACCCTCATCCGACACAGATTTCAACTCAAGGAGTCTTGGATGAGGCCCTGGAGTTTGCATACTAACACACTGGTACTGTGAACACCTATATTTCAGCTATAGCCAGGAACTACTTATCTGAGCTGACATCTCATTTCTCTCCTCTCTCCCAAACTATTCCCCCATATCTTCAGGAATATCAATTCTATTCTCAGCCTTTTTTTTTTTTTTTTTTTTTTTTCAGGGTATTCTCCTTGCCTCTTGCCTTAATAAAAACATGCTGCTTTGTGGGGATGCTAACTCCCAGAAGACCCTCCAGGTGGAAGCTAGCCTTCCTCTACCACCCAAGAGCCTCTGGACACCATATGAGGTTGGTGTCCTCCTTGCTCTTCACTATCCCACCAGACATAAAAAACACATCTTCAGAGTGAAATCTGTGGATGAACTTATTCCACCTTCTATGTTCTTGCTTGTGTCATTTTTCAGCTTCCTGGTGATTCCTCTGCATACCCTGAAGAGTTCCACTCCTCACTCAGTATATTCCTCCCAACTTCAACTCCTATCTTCATTTGAGGGGGCTTTAACTACTATTTAAGAGATACTGCCAGCATTCTGACCCTCCACTATAGTGACCATCATCTTTTCCTTCTCCCTCCCTGAGATGCCCAGTATTATGTTCACCTCCTGGCCCTCTCCGCAAACTCTGTCCTCTACCTGAAGCATTCTTCCATGGCTCTGTGCATGGCTGCCTCTTCTCTTTCAGATAGCAGAATGGTCCTCCTTGACCACTGCATCAAAGGAATACCCTCTGTTTGATCTGTTATGGTCTTCCCTTATTTCTTTCCAAAAACTTGCCTCCACTGGTGATTACATATTCTTTTATTGTAATACAAGTGACATAATATAAACAAATTCCCCATCTTTAGAAAAAGACCAAAATACACAATATGCATTTTCAATCTTGCACTAAACATGTGAAGGCCAATATATTTTTTCTTATTTTACATGATTTTCTTAGACTGAATCTCCAGAAATGGAATTACTGGGTTAATAGCTATTATCCTATCAACAATGTAATAATTTTGAGTTTCTCATATTTACCCAAGTTCTCAGAAAACACCATCCATGAGGGAAAAAAAAAAAAAACATAATAGTCTGTTCCATGTTTCCATGCCTGTGTGTGGTTCTGTTTTGTTCATTATTCTGTTCATTAGATTCCTCTTGTAAGTGGCATCCCATGGAACAGACTGACAGCTGCCAGAGGACAGGAAGGACAGGGGAAATAGTAGAAATAAGGGGAAGGGACTAGTCAAAGAGCATGTATGAATGACCCATAAACATGAACAATGGTGTGGGGATTGACTGTGGTGGGGGGGTAGGCTAGGTGGAGGAGGATAAGGGGGTAGAAATTGGGGCAACTGTAATAGAATAAACAAGAATAACAGAAAAAAAAAACAACAACAACAAAAAAAACCCCACCAAATTATACGGAGATAAATAGTGACAGAAGGAGACTTAGTTTGGGGTGATAAACACACAATACAATATGGAGTTGATGTATTACAGAAGTGTTCACCTGAAACCTATATAAATTTATTGACTAATGTTACCCCCAATATGTTCAATTAAATAAATGAATAACACTACCCAATCCACCTCTGAGTTACTTGTATGACATGACTATGCAGCTGATATCTAAGATAAAATTTGCATATAGTATATTGCCTCCACATTCTATGTGTTCCAAAGTGGGTGATACATAGGTTTTAGTCATCACTTATAGACATTGCATCAAATAGCACTCATAGTAGGAAAGTTATTCAATTTTCAGTTCTTTTTCAACAATATCAACAAAAATGTCTCAGTCTGGTGTTAAGATATCTTGAATACGTTCGTAATGTTGCCTAACCTCTTTTAACTAAGAAGACAGCAGACTTAAGATATAGAATTTTCAATAAGGAATAAATGAACAACATTATTTAGTTTTCTCAGTGTTTGATTTAACAATTATCTTCTATTTATGTATATTGCTGACAATTTAGAGAAATTAGAACCCTCGAACATTGCTGATAAGATTATAAAATGATGCAGCCACTTAGCAAACCAATTCAATAGCTCCTCAAAAGGTGAAATACAGTACTATGTAATCTAGCAATTCCACTCCTAGATGTGTTCCCAAGAGAAAGAAAATGTACACACACACATACACACAAAACCCTTGTAAACAACTGTTCATAGTAGCATTATTTACAAAGTCCAGAAAATCCAACCCATATATCCACCAACTGATGAATGAATAAATAAAGGGCAGTGTGTCCATACAATGGGATATTATTTGGCAATAAAAAATAGTAAAGTACCAATACATACTACAACATATGAAATTTTGCAATAGTAAACTGTGAACCTTGCAAAGATACAACAGGTTACAAATTCTATTAATTCCATGTATATGAAAGGTCCAGGATAAGAAAAGCCATAGAAACATAAAGCCAATTAGTGGTTACCAGGCGCTGAGGGAAGGGGAAAATAGGGAATGGCTACTTGATGGGTACAGGTTTTCTTTTTGGGGGTAATAAAAATGTTCTGAAATTAGTTAGTGGTATGATTGATGGCTGCACATTTATGTGAATATACTAAAAGCCTCTACATTGCACACCTTACAGTATATTTGAGTTATATGAGAATAAACCTACTATTAGATAAATGAATAATAATAATAAGTGCATTTAAGTTCATGACAAAGATAGATTTTTTTTTTAATTTTAAGTTAGCAATTGTAGTATAGCCATATTATAATATGGAAATGGTCAGAGTTTGGTAAATGTTGCCTCAATTGTCTTGGCTCAAGTTCACCCCACACACAAACGAAAAACAATACTAATAACAGAGATGGCTCAGAGGGAAAAGGAGCCTCATTACCTTCACAATGCCCAACCCTTAATCACTTAAAAGTCTCAAATGTTTGACTTAGACATCAGCTTCCAGAGTGTATAAATAATGAAATACGACTTGTGTGTAGTGCTATTTATTTTGTAGTCCATTACTTCAAAACACGCTGAATTTACCAAGTAATTGGTCTACTCAGACCCTCTTTTCTGCCATCTCATGCTACCTTTCCTACTGGTGCTTCCCTTTATCTGACAAACTAAATAAACTCAGGTAACCTGATGTTGTGTAAGCTTGACAGAAATCGCAGTTCATGAAAAGACAGCCTAAGACAGCATAGTTGGTAATTAGTTATATAAGGAAGGAAACAGAAGTATTTGGGGAAAGATGATAGAAAATTAATCCTGAGAAACTGACTACACTCATGTTGGGGGAAGAATGGATTAGTAAAAAAATTTTTAAAGATGAAATATTAGCTTTTTAAGCACAGAGAAGGTCTGCAAATGAGGCCAGAGTAGAAGTTCAGGAAATAGAAACATCCTGACATGGGCCCTAGAGGTAGACTCTGATGATAATTATATCTGTGTGTAGTGTGGGCCACAAGAGTCAATAATAAAGTTCCCTGCAAACCAAAGGTATGGAAGCACATTAATCCCCCCAACAAAATAATTTCCCCACTGAAGCTGTGAGTAGAGCCTTCACTTAGGAACCCAGACATTATGCTAAGAACTGCGCTAACAGTTAAATCACTTTAAATGACCCATGGTTTGGAGTTAAAACAAGTATCACTAATCTTCCAAGGTAGAAAGAAAAGTTGATATTTTCCTTGAAGTCATGGTATTAGCATAATGCAAAAAAAAACTGCTAAGAAGGTGCTTAATAAAATTATTTGATAAGTGCATTCAATTATAAATAGTATATATTGAGTTTGGATCATAATATTTGAAACACGTCTGTGTGCCTAAACAAGATCTAGGTCTAATACACAGAAGGTGTTTAATGCCTTAAATCATTTAATTTTGTCTGTGTCTATATATGTGTGTGTATGATTTAGACATTGTACTCAGACTTGTGCTTTATGAATCATAAGTGGCAGAGCAAGGATTCAAAACCAGAGGACTAGACTTAAAAGCTTATGCTTTTAATTCACTATGCTATATTTGGGGCCACACAGAAGTGAGTTAGAAGAGGAATTGCTTCTGGGGAGATGAACCCTTTATCTGTACTCAGGGTTTCTGGCTTAGTGATCCAAGCATGGAATGGATTCAGCCCCTAACTCACAGCCTACCTAGGTGTGACTCTCACAAATTGTACCTTAGTACTTTCACAAATTGTACCTTAGTAATCCACCAATTCACCATTAGATTAGGTGGTGCACAATAGTGTTGATAATTCTCCCTTGAAAAGTCTATAATGTTTCCCGTTACTATTGTTCCTGACACAGGAGATTCTATTTCTCCATCTTCCTCTTCTTTTCAAATTAAAATGTTACTGAGGTTTTAAAACATAAACTAATACTGACAGTTTGAAATAAATGGCTGGTGACACAGGAGAGAAAGGAATGAGTATTATATATTCTGTAAATGGGCACTTTTCATTTCCTACAAAAGAGCATAAAGATTGTACCAACTTCCAGGGAAGAAAAAATGATGTCCCCAACTATTTTCCATGTTCTTATGCCTCATGGCCAATAAAAGATTTAAAAATTTATATAATAATGTATATACTGTAACTTGTTTTGTGAATTATACAAGTAATGTATACATTTATCATAGAAAAAAATTAAAATTCACACAAGCAGAAAGGGGATACCCATAATGTCAATTCTGTAACCACTGTTAACATTTTGGAATACTGGTACAATCTTCCAGAGTTATACCTGATACACCTGTGTACATGTATATAAATATGTGATATATTTTAAAAAACCTTTTAAGTCCTGGCTAGTGGCACGACTAAGGCACCAGCCTGCAAACCCAAAGGTCACTGGTTCGATTCCCAGCCAGGGCACATAACCAGGTTGCAAACCAGGTCTCCAGTCAGGTCTGTGGCTGGAGGCAGGTGAAACGCAACTATACATTGATTCTCTCCCTCTCTGCCTCACTCCTTTCCCCTCTTTCTAAAAATAATGAAATAAAATCTTTAAAAAAAATCTTAAAAAAAAAAACAACAAAAAAATCCTTTTAGGCCCCAGCTGGTGTTGCTCAGTGAATTGAGCACAGTCCTGCAAACTCAAGGATCACTGGTTTGATTCCCAGTCCGGGCACATACCCAGATGGCAAGCCAGGTCTCCAGCCAGGTCCCCAGCTAGAGGCAGGTTAAAGGCAACCATACATTGATGTTTTTCTCCCTTTCTTCCTCCCTCCCTCCCTTCCCCTCTCTCTAAAAATAATGAATAAAATCTTTTAAAAAGGGATAATTTTTATAACTTATTTTCCCTTATATGAACAAGTAAAAAAAAATACAGATTTTTAAACAAAGTAATGCTCTTCAAAGAAATTCTAGAAAACAATCAAATAGTTCAAATTTCAAGATATGTTACTAAGTACAGCATGGTGGTTAGCAATTTAGCTCAGAAACATATGGACCTGACTTCAAATTCTAGGTCAGTCACTGGCTGTCCTATCATAGTAAAATGTTTTAATCACCTTTAACCCTTAATTTCCCTATATGTGCAATGAGTATATTGATTATAGTGGACATATGCTTTTGGTTCTGGTGTTTCATACTAGCACCCATTGCTAGAAATTTCAAGTAACACCACCTTAGTTCTCTTTTTGGGAACCCATTCCTCTTCTGTTATTAGGCCATGAGTTGTGGGGAGGCTCATTCATCCCCCCTCACAGGTTTAGCTGCGAGTGATTATATATGCATGTAATCCAAGTCAGGTCAACAGAGGCAACCCCAGGAACTTGCTGAATGAAGTTTTCCCTTAGCTATTACTACAGGAGGGGGATTTATTGGAACCATTACATGGAGAAAATCTACTCAGAAGAAAACAGCTAAAACACTGAGGTAGATGGTCCAAATCATGGATACACCTATAATAGGAACTTTATCTTCTTTGTACTTTATGGTTTTATAAACCTTTTATGATAAATTGATATAAGCTAATGAGTTCATATTCTCACTTTCAACTACCTTTTAGGTTGTTATGAAGAATAAATGAAATAATGCAGTGAAGGACTTCATAGAGTACCTGGCATCTTTTAAGTTTCCACTAAATATTAGTTGTTATTTGAGGGACTTCCAGCCAAGATGGAGGCATTGGTAGACATGCTTCACCTCCTTCCACACCCAAAAGGATTACATCTACCTCAAAACTAAAAACAACTAGAACATCAAACTGCATGGAAGCCCAACCAAGATATAAAAAAAATACAATACTCATCCAGACAAGTAGGGGGGTCAGAGCCAGAGCAGAGAGGATGCAATGTGAATGCAGTGTGGATGCAGTGGCAGCAGTGGCAGCAAAGCAGTGGCTGTGGCTGGCCAGTGGAAAGAGCAGTCACATGATACAAAAATCAGGAGGAATACCTGGGAAGTGATCCCAGCCCAAAACCAGACTACACAGTTCATGGTTCCAGCACTGGGGAAAATAAGGATTCAATGCCTCTGACTATGAAAACCAGTTGGAATTGGGGTGACAGAAGAAATTGCTGGTTTCTCAGCAGAGGCTGTTTATTTAGAGGGCCCCTACCATTATAGAACATCCGCAAACCCACCCACTCTGGGAACCACAACAAGGGCAACAGCTAGACAGGTGCCAATACCATGTGAAAAGTGGGAGAAGTGCCTAGAAAAGAGGCGAGTACTGAGCAAGCGGCATTATTTCCTCATTGACCTCTTCCCCATATTCAGTGCCACAATATGGTGAAACAGGGTGCCCAGCACTGACAAATACCTAAGGCTCCACCCCTTACAATGTAACAGGTGCAAATAACTCTACCTAAGACACAGAGGCAAACACAGTAAGCTGTCAAGTTGAGGAGACAGAGAAGTATGGCTCAAAAGAGGGAGCAGATCAAGGTTCCAGTGGGAAAACTAAGCAACAAGGAGAGAACCAACCTAAGAGATCCAGATTCAAAACACTGGTGATAACAATTCTCGGAGACTTGACAAGCATGCTTGAGTATGGCACATGCATAAGAGAAGTGAAGGCCATGCTAAGTGAAATGAAAGAAAATACACATGAAACCAATAATGAAGGGAAGGAAGCTGGGGTTCAAATCAAGGATTTGGAATATAAGGAAAAAATAAACAGTCAACCAGTAAGGAATGATGAAACAATTGAAAATAATGAGGAGAGATTTAGAAACCTCTGGGACAGCTTTAAATGTACCAACATCTAAATCATGGAGGTGCCAGAAGAACAAGAAGAGCAAGAAAGTAACAACTTACATGAAAAAATGAAGAACAACTTTCCCAAATTTGGCAAAGGAAATAGATATAAAAGTCCAGTAAGCACAGAGAGTCCCAAACAAGCTAGACTCAAAGTGGACCACATCACAATTAAAATACCAAAGGTTGAATATAAAGAGAAAATCTTAAAAGCAGCAGGAAAAAGGCAGAGAGTTAGCTGCAAAGGCAGTCCTATAGGACTATCAGCAGATTTCTCAAAAGAAACTTTTCAGGTAAGAAGGGATTGGAAAGAAGTATTCAAAGTGATGAAAAGCAAGGACCTACAACAAAGATTACTCTATCCAGCAAAGCTATCATTTAGAATGGAAGGACAGATAAAGTGCTTTCCAGATATAGTAAAGCTAAAGGAGTTCATCATCACCAAGCCATTATTATTTGAAATATTAAAGGGCTTTATTTAAAAAGAATATCAAAACTATGAACATTAAAATGACAAAAAAACCCATAACTATCAACAACTGAATGTAAAATTAAAAACAAAAACAAGGTAAATAAAGAGAATAGGAACAGAATCATAGATATAGAGATCATATGGAGGGTTGTTAGCTGGGAGAGGAAGAGGAAGAGAGGGGGAAATGGTACAGGGATTAAAAAGCATAATTGGTAAGTATTAAATAGGGGGATGTCAAGAATAGTATAGGAAAGGGTAAAGCCAAAGAACTTACATGTATGACCTATGGACATGAGCTAAGTGGGTTGGGATTGCTGGAGGGAAGGGGGCTAGTGGACAGAGGGGAGCAAAGGAAAAAAATTGGGACAACTGTAAAAGCAAAATCAATAAAATACATTTTAAAATATTAGTTATCATCATAATTATTATTAAACACTAACTTGAAATGTATCAGAAGCCTTCATTTTTCTGTATTTTATAACCATAACAAAAAAAAACAGGCCAAGCAGAACATTAAAAAGCACATATTAATATAGATATCAAGATCTTACTGCAAATCAGATTTAAAGTTTTTGTACACTTTTTAAACTTTTCTAAATTTTCTTCTGAAATGCCAATTTCTATTGTTTCCAACTTCTCTTGTGTTTCTTCTAAAACACCAATTATTTTTAAAATTTATTTTACTGTCCTTCAATTACAGTTGTCCCAATTTTTCTGATTGCTCTTCCTTGCCCCACCCATCAGAGTCAATCCACACTTTGCTGACCATCTCCATGGGTCCTTTATAAAATAGGCCCTTTCCCTTCTTTCCCCCAATATTTCCCTCCTCCCCTTGTCACTGTCAGTTTGTCCAATATTTCCATGTACCTGGTTTTATTTTGCTCAATTATTTGTTTCATTCATTAGGTTCCACTCATAGATGAGATCATATGGTGTTTGTCTTTCTCCACTTGGTTTATCTCATTTAGCATAATACTCAACGATTCCATCCATGCTGTTACAAAAGGTAGGAATTCCTTCTTTCTTTCTGCTACGTAGTATTCCATTGTGCAAATGTACTACAGTTTTTTAAATTAATTTATTGTTGTTCTATAACAGTTGTCCCAGTTTTCTCTCCATTGTTCTTCCCTGCCCCCCAACTCCCATACTCAATCAACCCCCATCCTGCTGTCCATGTCCACAGGTCTTCCATACTAGCTCCTTGACTAAATCCTTCTTTTCCCCCTTCTCCCCAGAGAACAGACTAATCACTGTTAGTCTGTTCCTTGTTTCCATGCCTCTGCTTCTATTTTGCTCATTTGTTTTTGTTACGTTCATTAGTTTCCTGTATTGTGATATCACATGGTATCTGTCTTTCTCCACTTGGCTTATTTTACTAAGCATAATACTATCCAGCTCCATGCATGCTGTTGCAAAAGGTAGAATAGAAGTGCCTTCTTTCAGGAACTCCTACCCTTTGCAACAACATGGATGGAACTGGAGAGTATTATGCTTAGTGAAATAAGCCAGTCAGTGAAGGACAAATACCATATGATCTCACCCATTACAGGACAATAATGAACAAAACTAACAACAAGCAAAACAGAACCAAATATATGAATACAATAAATAGGCCTTCAGTGGTCAGGGGGAAGGGGTTGGGGGAGGGGGGAGGAAGAGGCAAGGAAGAGGAGCAGTTTAGACAAGAACCTAGTATAAAGGAACCATAGACATGGACAACAGGTAGGATTGACTTTGTGGGGAATGGGTAGGGGGGGAGGGGGACAGAGGGGAGCAAAAAGGGTATGGATGTAATACAACAACAATAAAATTAAATTAAAAAAAAAAAAAGAAGTGCCTTCTTTCTTTCTGCTGCATAGTCTTCCATTGTGTAAATGAACCACAGTTTTTTGATCCAATCATCCACTAATGGGCACTTAAGCTGTTTCCATAACTTGGTTATTATAAACAGCACTGCTATAAATGAACATAGGGGTACATAGGTTATTTTGAATTGGTGTTTCAGGATTCTTCAGGTATAATCCGAGCAGTGGAATTGCTGGATCAAAAGGCAGTTCCATTTTTAGTTTTTTGAGAAAATCCATAGCTTTCCATATTAGCTGTACCAGTCTTAAAATACCAATTTCAAATAACTCATTCTCCCTAAAGAACAAAGTCTGACACCTGAACATTAAGGCTTAGTTTTTGGGGCCAATGGTTAGGCAACTAAGGTCCATGTAATTTTCACAAAACTGGAAGGAGGAAACAGAAGAGCATTTTCAAGCCCAATAAGAGAGAGATGCAGGCCCCTGAACAGCTGTGTTTATGGACAAAATTCTGCATTTTGGTTCCCCAAGAATATTTCCTATCCTAATTCCCACAAACTCTTCACTCATCCTCTGCTTTAGAAACGCTGAAAATAATAGCTTGCTGGGCTTGAGCAGTTATCAAATCTACAGACAGAAGAAACACTAGGTATGAAACTTTCCAGAACAATAGTCCTAGTCTCTATGATGTGTGAAAAGGTCCTACCTGGTCTATTTCTTCAGCTTTTAATGAAGACAGGGAGATCAGGGTTGGTATTATAGCACTTGTTATATTTGGAAGCTGGGTCTTGATTTCCTCAGATCATAACACAGGAAGAGCCTGCCTGAATCTGCATCTTAGCCTTGGCTAACATTTGCTGTTTCCTGCATGTCACTATTTTACCTGGATTATTTCATTTCATTGTTGAATTTAGGAAAAACTCAAAATTTGCTGAGGAAGACTGATTAATTCAAAGTCACCCAGCTAGTTAGCCGGCTCTAGTTATAATTCAGTTTCTCTCTAATAAAACAATAGTAGACAATAATAGTATTCAGAACCATGAGTCATTTGCTGAGGGACTAACTACCAAGAGCTAATACTGTGGTTGAGTGTTTTATACACATTTTTATTATTTTACCTGTTTGCACTTCAGTTTCCTCTGCCATGAAAAGGAGTCATATTTGGGGTTATGTGTTATCTCTTGTCTCCTACTTATGTAAAGCTTGGTTTCTAAGTTGGACCTTGATAAATCTCTACTAGAAGATTAGTCTTTTGTATCACTAAAAGAGATCAAGAAGAGGTGGCACAGGTGGGCATCAAAACATCACCAAATGTAAGTCACTTTTTGCTGGAACAAAATCATGGGGTCTCAAATGAGGCAGAAAGTCAAGAAATGCCTCTTTCCACGGGCAGCATTCAGAATTTCATAACAAAAAATAATTAAGTATGGAGAAAGCTTGGAGATGAATGTTAAATGAATTTCATCTTCAACAAGTCTTTTATTTTCTGTTTAAAAGCATTTTAAAAAGTGGTAAAATATATATTGCATAAAGTTGCCTAATTTTACATATTTTTATTATTTCTTTTTAATTCAATTTTATTTTTGTTGTATCACATCCATCCCTTTTTACTCCCCTCTATCCCCTTCCACACTCACCCACTCCCCACCAAAGTCAATCCCACTTGTTGTCCATGTCCATGCTTCTTCCATACTAGTTCCTTAACTAAACTGCTCCCCTTCTTTGCCTCCTCCTCCCCCGTATCCCATCCCCCTTGCCCGCCGAAGGTCTATTCATTATATTCATGTATCTGGTTGTATTTTGCTCCTTTGTTTATTTTCTTCATTATTGTCCTGTAATGGGTGAGATCATATGATATTTGTCTTTCACTGACTGGCTTATTATTTCGCTAAGCATAATACTTTTCAATTCCATCCATGTTGTTGCAAAGGGTAGGGGTTCCTTCTTTCTTTCTGCTATGTAGTATTCCACTGTGTAAATGTACCATAGTTTTTAGATCCAATCATCCACTAATGGGCACATAGGCTATTTTGGGCACTTAAGCTGTTTCCATCACTTAGCTATTGTAAATAGCACTGCTATGAACATAGGGGTACATGGCTTCTTATGAACTGGTGTTTCAGGGTTCTTCGGGTATAGTCCTACTAGTGGAATTGCTGGATCAAAAGGCAGTTCCATTTTTAGTTTTTTAAGGAAACTCCATACTGTTTTCCATAGTGGCTGCACCAGCCTGCATTCCCACTAATAGTGCACCAGGATTCCCTTTGCCCCACATCCTCGCCAACACTTGTTGTTTCTTGAGTTGTTAATGGTGGCAATTCTGACAGGTGTGAAGTGGTATCTTATTGTGGTTTTAATTTGCATCTCTCTGATAGCTAGTGATGTTGAGCAATCTTTCATATGCCGATGGGCCCTTTGTATGTCTTCCTCAGAGAGTTGTTTATTCAGGTCTTTTGCACATTTTAAAATTGGGCTGTCTGTCTCCCTGGTGCTGAGTCTCACAAGTTCTTTATATACTTTGGATATCAAACCCTTGTCTGAGGTATCATTAGCAATTATGTTTTCCCATACAGTTGGTTCCCTTTGAATTTTGCTGGTATTCTCTTTAGCTGAACAGAAACTTCTCAGTTTGATATAGTCACATTTGTTGATTTGTTCTTTGATTTCCTTTGCTCTTGGAGAAGTATCAGTAAACATATTTTTGTATAGAATATCTAAAATTATACTGCCTCTCTTTTTCTCCAGGACCTTTATGGTGGCACTGCTTATGTTTAAGTCCTTTATCCCTCTTGAGTTTATTCTGGTGTATGGTGTAAGTGGGTGGTCTAGTTTTATTATTTTGCATGTTGCTGTCCAGTTCTTCCAGCACCACTTGTTGAAGAGACTATTTTTACTCCATTTAATGTTCCTTCTCCTTTGTCGAATATTAATTGACCATAGAGTCCTGGGTTTATTTCTGGGCTCTCTATTCTGTTCCATTGATCTATGTCTATTCTTATGCCAGTACCAGGCTGTTTTGGTGACAGTAGCCTAATAGTATAATTTCATGTCCGGTATTATAATTCCTCCTACTTTGTTCTTCTTTCTCAAGATTACTGAGGCTATTCAAGGGGATTTTTGGCTCCATATAAATTTTTGAAGTATTTTTTCTATCTCTGTGAAATCTATCATTGGTAGTTTAATTGGGGTTGCATTGAATCTATAGATTGCTTTGGGTAGTATGGACAGTTAAATGATGTTAATTCTTCCCATCCATGAACATGGTATATGCTTCCATTTATTTGTATCTTCCTTAATTTCTTTTTTCAGTGTTCTGTAGTTTCCTGAGTATAGGTCTCTTACCTACTTGGTTAAGTTTTTGTCTAAGTATTTTATTTTTCTTGTTGCTATGGTAAATGGGATTTGTTTTCTAGCTTGTATCTCTGATGTTTCATTATTCGTATACAAAAATGCTTTTGATTTCTGAATATTGACTTTATATCTAGCTATCTTGCTAAATTTGCTTATTAGGCCAAGTAAGTTTTTGGTGGAGTCTATGGGGTTTTGTATGTACACTATCATATCATCTGCGAGTAATGACAGTTTGACTTCCTCCTTTTCAATTTGGGTAGCCTTTGGTTCCTTTTTCTTCTCTGATAGCTATGGCTAGAACTTCCAAAACGATGTTGAACAGAAGTGGAGAAAGTGGACAGCATTGTCTCATTCCTGATATTAAGGGGAAAGCATATAATTTTTGCCTGTTGAATATGATGTTGGCTTCAGGTTTCTCATATATGGTCTTTATGATTTTGAGGTATGCTCCCTCTATTCCTATTTTGCTGAGGGGTTTTATCATAAATGGGTGCTATACTTTATCAAGTGCTTTTTCAGCGTCTATTGATATGGTCATATGGTTTTTGTCATTCACTTTGTTGATGTGGTGTATTACATTTATTGATTTGTGAATGTTGTACCATCCTTGCATCCCTGGGATGAAACCCACTTGATCATGGTGTATGATCTTTTTAATGTATTGCTGGATCCAGTTGGCCAATGTTTTGTTGAGAATCTTAGCATCTATGTTCATTAGATATATTGGCCTATGGTTTTCTTTCTTAGTTGTGTCTTGCCCTGGTTTTGGGATTAGAATAATATTGGCCTCATAGAAAGAGTCTGCTAGTCTTCTCTCTTCTTGGATTTTTTGGAATAGGTTGAGAAGCATAGGAGTTAGTTCTTCTTTAAATGTTCTGTAGAATTCACCTGTGCAGCTATCTGGCCCAGGGCTCTTGTGCTTTGGGAGATTTTGGATTACTTCTTCAATTTCACTAGTTGTTATTGGTCTATTCAGGCTTTCTGCTTCTTCTGGGTTCAGTTTTGGTAGATTATACCTTTCCAGAAATGTGTCCATTTCACTCAGGTTGTCATATTTCTTGTCATATAGTTGTTTGTAGTAATTTCTTACAATCCTTTGCATTTCTGACCTATCAGTTGTGATTTCTCCTCTGTCATTTCTGATTCTGTTTATTTGGGTCCTTTCTCTCCTTTTCTTGATGGGTCTAGTTAGAGGCTTTTCAATTCTGTTTGTTTTTTCAAAGAACCAGTTCTTGTACTTATTGATTCTTCGAATTGTAATTTTCATCTCTAAGTTATTTAATTCTGCTCTGATCTTGATGATTTCCTTCCTTCTACTTGTTCTGGGATTTGTTGTTGCTCCTCTAGTTCTTGCAGCTCTATGGTTAGGTTGTTTGCATAAGCTTCTTCTATCCCTTTTAGGTAAGCCTGTATTGCTATGAATTTCCCTCTGAGGACTGCCTTTGCTGTATCCCATAGGTTTTGGACTGTTGTGTATTCATTGTCATTTGTTTCCAGAAACTTTTTTGATTTCTTCTTTGATCTCATTGTTGATCCATTCCTTATTTAAAAGCATGTTATTCACTCTCCATGAGTTACAGTGTTTTTGGTTTTTTCCCTTGAGGTTGGTTTCTAGTTTCAAGCCATTGTGATCTGAGAAGATGCTTGGTATGATTTCACTTTTCCTGTTTTTGTGGAGGCTTGTCTTATGACCTACCATGTGGTCTACTGAGAGAATGTTCCATGTGCACTTGAAAAGAATATGTATTTTGCTTCTTTGGGATGAAAGGTTCCATATATATCAGTTAGGTCCATTTCCTCTAGAGTGTTGTTTAATGGCACCACATCCTTGGTGTTTTTTTTTGTTTGGAAGATCTGTACATTGTTGATAGTGGGATATTAAAATCCCCTACTATTGGTGTGTTGCTGTCTATATCCTTCTTGAAGTCCTCCAAGATTTTCCTTACATATTTAGGAGCTCCTATGTTGGGTGCATATATGTTTCCCAGAATTATATCTTCTTGCTGTATTGCTCCCTTAAGTATTATGAAATGTGCTTCTTTGTGTCTTTTTATGGCCTTCATCATAAAACCTATTTTGTCTGAAATAAGTATTGCTACCCTGGCCTTTTTTTCATGTTCATTTGCTTGATATATATTTTTCCATCTCTTCACTTTCAATCTGTGTTTTATCTTTTGTTCTGAGGTGGGTCTCTTAAAGACAGCATATATGTGGGTCATGTTTACTTATCTATTCAGCTACGCTATGTCTTTTGATTGGTGCATTTAATCCACTTACATTTAAGGTTATTATTGATTAATACTTACGTATTGCCATTTTTCTCCTTTGTACCTGTGTTCTTCTCTGTCTCTCTGTTACTTCATTTTTATTAAAGCAGACCCTTCAGCATTTCTTGTAATGCTTGTTTGGTGGAGATGTGTTCTTTTAGTCTTCTTTTATCTGGGAAACTCCTTGGTTTTCCTTTCATTTTGAATGAGAGACCTGCTGGGTAGAGTATTCTTGGTTGTAGAGCTTTGTTTCCCATGACTTGGATTATTGTTTTGCCATTCCCTTCTGGTCTGCATTGTTTTGGTTGAATAATCATTTGATAGCTTTATTGGAGCCCCCTCACATGTTATTAGTTGTTTCTCTCTTGATGCTTTTAGGATTCACTCTTTGTCTTTGAAATTTGCCATTTTAATTATGTTGTGTCTTGGAGTGGGTCTGTTTAGATTCATTCTCATTGGGATCCTCTCTGCTTCCTGAACTTGAGTAAGGTTTTCACTCATCATGTTAGGGAAGTTTTCTATCATTACTTTTTCAAAGAGGTTTTCCATCCCTAGTTTCTCTTCTCCTTCTGGTATCCCTATGATACGAATATTATTGTGTGTAATGTTGTCCTGCATACCTCTTAACACCTCTTCATTCTTGTTCAGCCTTTTTTCATTCTGTTGCAGTGTCTTGGAATATTTTTCTATGTTGTCTTCCAGGTCGCTTATCTGATCCTCTGCTTCCTCTAGCCTGCTGTTGATTTCTTCTACTGTATTCTTCAATTCAGAAATTGTATTCTTCATTTCCTCCTGGCTCTTTTTGATAGTTTCTATGTCCTTTTTAATGCTGGTGTAGTTCTCAGTAAGTTCCTTATAGCTTCCCTGGAATTCTTTGTCATTCACCTGGAGTTGTTTATAGTTTTCTTTGAGCTGGCTGAGCTCATTGAGCTTCTCTATCATCATTATTTTCAATTCCATATCTGAGAGTTTGCTTGCCTCTGTTTCATTTAGTGATCTTCCTGGGGATTCCTCCTTTCCTTTTGGTGATGGACTGTTACTTTTTCTCCCCATTTTTCGGTTTTGTTGTAATCCAGTCAGACTGTGATCAGCTCCCAGGCTAAGGAACTGCTAGACTGGATGGATTGATTTAGTTGTAATCCTACTGTTCTGTGATCCACCACCAGGCTCAGACGCAGATTGCAGGGATGACTGATTCAGTTGAAAATCAACAAATCAGCTACCAAAGTCAGGCCCTGCTGCACTAGACAGATGGGTTAATTGTAATCCAATGGATCAGCCACCAGCTCAGGTGCAGCCTGGTGGGACAGATTCAAATGTAAATCAATGAATCTGTGATCAGCTGCCAGGCTCCGATGCCACTTGACTAAGCAGCAAGATCCAATAATAATCCAATGAATCAGTGTTTGGCCACCAGGCTCAGGTGGCTCTGGGCGGCACTGAAAGATTCTACTGTAATCCAATGAATCTGTGATCAGCTGCCAGGGTAAGGGGACACTGGACTTGACTTAAAAATTCAATTGTAATCCATTGAGTTTGTGATCAGCCACAGGCCCGGGGCTACTGGGCAGGACAAACCAACTCAGTTGTTAACCAATGAATCCATGATCGGTCACCAGGCTCATGGCTTACCTGCCACTGTGTGGGGCTGTCTGTCTGACCTAGCTGTAAGTCAGAGTTTGTAATCAGCTGACAGGCTCAGGCACTGCTGGGCAAGTATGACTGACTCAGTAGCAAATTGATGAATCCACGATCAGCCACCAGCCTCACCCACCACTCTGTGAGGCTGTTGGACTTACTCAGTTTAAGTCAGAGTTTGTAATCAGCTGCCAGTCCTAGGCTCTGCTGTGCAAGAAGGACTGAGTCAGTTGCAAAGCAGTGAATCTACCTATGTCATCTTTCTTATCCAATAGTTTATTGATAGACACTTGTATTACTTCCCTATCTTGACTATCATAAATAATACTGCCATAAAAATAGAAGTACATATATCCTTCTTCTATTTATCTGATTTTTTAATTATTTCTTATTGTTGTTCTATTATAGTTGTCCAAGTTTTTCCCATATTGCACTCCACTGTCCCACTCATCCACCTCTTCCTACAGTCAATCTCTGCCCTGTTGTCCATGTCAGTGGTCATCTGTACTAGTTCCTTGACTAGACACTTCCTCTTCTTTCCCTGTTTTTCCCCCTTCACCTACCCCTCTGATCACTGTCAGTATGTTTCTTATTGCCATGCCTTTACTTCTATTTTGCTGCTTTGTTTGTTTTGTTCATTAGATTCCTGTTATAGGTGAGATCATATAGTATTTGTCTTTCACCACTGGCTTAATTCAAACTTAGCACAATACTCTCCAGTTCCATCCATGTCTGTCTCAAAAGGTAGGATTTCCTTCTTTCTTTTGGCTGCATAGTATTCCATTATGTAAATGTACCACAGTTTTTTGATTTACTTGTCTACTGATAGAAACTTAGACTGTTCACAGCACTGGACTATTGTAAATAATGTTGCTATGAACATTAGGGTACATAGATTATTTTGCATTGGTGTTTCAGGAATCTTCAGGTATAATCCCAGCAGTAGAACTGCTGCATCAAAAGGCAGTTTCATTTTTAGTTTTTTTAAAGAATTTCAATACTGTTTTCCACAGTGTGTCTGCCAGTCTGCAGTCAAACCAACAGTGCACCAGGGTTCCCTTTTCTCTACATCGTCACCAGCACTTGTTGTTTGTTGATTTGTTAATAATGGCCATTTTGACCACAGTGAAGTGGCATTTCATTGTGGTTTTAATTTGTATATTTGATGGTTAGTGATGCTGACCATCCTTTCATAGATCTATGGGCACTCTGTACATTCTCTTTGGAGAATTGTCTGTTTAGATCCTTTGCCAATTTTTTAATTGGATTGTTGGGCATCCTGATGTTGAATCTTGTGTGCTCTTTCCATATTTTATTGATCAAAACTTGTCTGAGGTATTGTTGGCAAATACATTTTCCTATATGTTTGGTTCCCTTTTTATTTCCCTGATGTATTCTGTAAGCAAACAGAAAATTTAGTTTGGTATAGTACTATTTGTTTCTACTTTCCTTTATTTCCCTTGCCCTTTTGTAATTTATTTTGTCTGATATAAGTATTGCTAACCCAACTTTTATTTTCATGTCCATTTGCTTGAAATACTTTTTTCCATCCCTTCTTTCAGTCTTTGTGTAGACAGCATGTAGGTGGGTCATGTTTTCTTTTTTCCAAGATTTATTTCTTTATTTATTTATTTACAGAAGAAAGGAAGAGAGGGAGAGAAACATCAATGTGTGGTTGCCTCTTGAATGCCCACAACTTGGGTGCAGGCTCACAACCCCGGCAGGTGCTCTGGTTGGGAATCAAATCTCCAACCCTTTGTTTTGCAGGCCAGTGCTCAATCCACTGAGCCACACCAGCCAGGATATGGGTCAAGTTTTCTTACCTATTCAGCTACCTTCCGTCTTTTTATTGGAGCATTTAATCCATTTACACTTAAGTTACTATGGATGGATACTTATTCATTGCCAATATTTCCCCTGTATTTCTCTCTCTCTTTTTTTCTTCTTAAATCAGTCCCTTTAGCATCTTTTACAATGCTAGTTTGGTTGAGATGTATTCTTTTTGCCTTCTTCTGGCAGGGAAGCTCCTTATTTCGCCTTCCATTTTAAATGAGAGGCTTGCTGTATATAGAGTAGTCTTGGTTGCAGTCCTCTGCTTTTCATTGCTTTGAATATTTTTTGCCATTCGCTTCTGGCTTGTAGTGTTTCTGTTGAGAAATCAGCTCAAAGCCTTATGGAAGCTCCCTTGTATATTATTAGCTGTTTCTTTCTTGCTGCATATAAGATTGTCTCTTCATCTTTGAATCTTGCCACTATTTATGATCTGTCTTATAGTGGGCCTCTTTGGGTTCATCTTCATTGGGATCCCCTGTACTTCCTGAACTTGAATGATATTTTCTCTAATCAAGTTAGGAAAGTTCTCTATCGTTACTTTTTCAAACAGGTTTTCCATCCCTTGTTCCTCTTCTTTTTCTGGTATCCCTATGATACAGGTATTATTGTGTTTCATGATTTCTTTCAGCTCTCTTAAAACCTCTTCATTCTTTTTCAGTCTTATTTCATTTTGTTGCACTGTCCTGGAATATTTTTCTACATTGTCCTCCACCTTACTGATCCAATCCTCTGCTTCCTCTAGCCTGCTTTTGATTTCTTCTACTGTGTTTTTCAATTTAGAAATTGTATACTTCATTTCCTCCTGGTTCTTACTGTCCAGTAAGATTAAAGGTTAAAGGTTCTTACTTACATAGATAGTTTCTATGTCCTTTTTAATGCTGATGTAGTGCTCATTCTCTGTAAGTTCCTTGTAGCTTCCCTGCAGTTCTTCATAGTTCTCCTGAAGTTGTTTGTAGTTCCCCTACAGTTGTTTATAGTTTTCTATGAGCTCACTGAGCTCACTGAGTTTCTCTATCATCATTATTTTGAATTCCAGATCTGATGGTTTGTTTGCCTCTATTTCATTTACCAGTTTTTCTGGGACTCCTCCTTTCATTTTTGATGATGGGTTGTTTCTTTTTCTCCCCATTTTTAGGTGTCTCTTCTTGTTTGCTTTTGCTTTTTAGATTGGGCTTTTTTGAGTTCCCATCTGTTTGTTGTGACCTTCTGCTGTATAGAGGTGCACTTTACTTCCTGGATTCACCTCAGGTAATTTCAGATCATTCCATAGTCTGCATTTTAAAGATTTTATAGCTATGTTTATCAGAAATGTTGGTGTATAATTTTTTCAGTATTTTTGTCTGGTTTTGAAAATAGGATAATGTTGTCCTCTTTAAGCATAGGAGTCTTCTCTCCTCTTGAATTTGAATAGTTAAAAAAAAAAAAAAAAAGGTGTTAGTTCTTTGAATGTTTGGTAAAATTCACCTATGAAGCCTTCCAGTCCAGGGCTTTGTTTTTTCTGGGAGTATTTTGATTATTGCTTTGATTTTGTTATATAAAATCAGTCTGTTCAGACTTTCTACTTCTTTTTTATTCAGTTGTAGAAGATTGTGTTTCTAGAAATGTATTCATTTCTTCCAGATTGTCCAATTTGTTGGCACAGTTTTTTGTAATATTTTCTAATAATTTCATGTATTTCTATAGTGTCAGTTGTCACTTCCCTTCCTTTATTTCTGAGTTCTTTATTGTGCCCTGCCTTATTTTTCATTGATTAGTCTGGTTAAAGGTTTATCTTTTGGAGGAACCAGCTTCCGTTTTATTGACCTTTTATTTCTGTTCTGATTTTTATTATTTCCTTCCTTTTACTCTGTTTAAGACTTTTCTTGCTTCTTAATGTTGTCCTGTATTGCTATGAATTTCCCTTGTAAGACTGTTTTCACTGTGTCCTCTAGACTTTGGGTTGTTGTGTTCATTTATATTTGTCTCAAAGTAATTTTTTATTTCTTCCTTGACTTCATTGCTAACCCATACATTGTTCAATAACATGTTATTTAGCTTTCAGGTATTTGTGTGCTTTTAGTTTCCTTCTTGTAATTGATTTCTCATTTCATACCTTTGTGGTTGAAAACAATGCTTAACATAATTTAATTCTTCTTAAATGTATTGAAACTTGTACTATGTCCTAACATGTGGCCTATCCTAGAAAGTGTTCCATGTGTACTTGAAAAAATGTTTATTTTGTTGCTTTGGTTGATATGCTCTGAAAATATCAATTAGATCAATCTGGTCTAGTGTGTCACTTAAGACCACTGTTTCCTAGTTGATTTTTTGTCTGAAAGATCTATCCATTGATGTCAATAGGGTGTTAAAAACTCCCACTATGACTGTTACTGTTGATTTCTCCCTTTTTGTTCATCAATATTTGCTTTATATAATTAGGTAATCCTACGTTGGATGTATAAATGTTTACAAAGGTTACATCATTTCATTAGATTATTTTTTAATTATGGAATGTCCCTCTTTGTCTTTTATTATAGCCTTTGTTTTAAACTCTATTTTATCTGATATAAGTACTGCTATCCCAGCTTTTTGTTTCTGTTTTCATGAAATACCTTTTTTTACCCTTTATTTTCAGAGACTGTCTTTTGATCTGAAGTGGGTCTCTTGTAGATAGTATACGTATGAGTCTTGTTTACTTATTCATTCATTGCCCCTATGTCTTTTGATTAGATCATTTAATTCATTTACATTTAAAATGAATATTGAGAAATACATATGTATTGCCATTTTATTATTCATATTTATATTCTTTTTTCCTAGTCTTCTTTAAAAAGTCCCTTTAACATTTCTTTTAATAGCAATTTGTTGGGGATGAACTTCTTTAGCTGCTTCTTGTCTGAGTATCTCTTTAATTCTCCTTCAATATTAAATTATAGCCCTGCTCTGTGCACTAATCCTTGCATTTCATCACTTTGAATATCTTGTTCCAATCTCCTCTGACCTAAAAATTCCTGTTGAAAAATCAGCTGGAAGTCTGATGGGAGGTCACTTGTAGGTAACTAGCTGCTTTTCTCTTGCTGCTTTTAGAATTCTCTCTTTGTCTTTAACCTTTGCCATTATAATTGTGATATGTCTTGATGTAGCCATTTTTGGGTTAATCTTGTTTGGGACTCTCTTCACTTCTTGGACTTGGATATGTTTGAAGGTTAGGAAACTTTTCAGTCATTATTTCTTAAAGTGGGCTCTCAATTTCTTGATTTCCTTCTCCTTCCGGTACCCCTATGATGAAAATGTTGTTTATGTCCAAGAGTTCCCTAAAACTAGCCTCAATTTTTTTAATTCATTTATCTTTTTGTTGTTTTTATTGGATGTTTTCTGCTACCTTATCTTCTAAGTTGCTAATTTGATCCTCTGCTTCACCAAACCTGCTGTTGATTCCTTCTAGGCTATTCTTCACTTAAGTTATTGTATTCTCCATTTTTTCACTGGTTCTTTTTTTGTGGTTTCTATGTCCTTTTTATGCTTAATTTTTATTGAAGTTTTCATTAAGTTCTTTGAGCATCCTTTTAACCAGTGTTTTAAATTCTGCATCTGTTAATATTTTTGCCTTCACTTCATTTTTATGCAGTTTTCTCCTGGTGTTTCATATAGGATGTGTTTCCTTTTCTCATTTTGGCTACCTCTTTGTGTTTGTTTTTATGTATTGTGCAGATCTTCTGTGTCTCTGAGTCCTGACAGGGTGCCCTTATAGGGCCCAGTGACTCAGTCTCCCTGATCATCTGGGCTGGGTGCTCCAGGAATCGACGTTGTATTGGTGATGTGAGCCCTCCTGTTATAGTTGAGCCTGCATTGCAAAGGGCATGTCAGTGGATGGGACTAACCCTCAGGCTAACTAACTGTCAGAATTGGTCCCAGCCATATTATATAAGCTACTGTGTGTAGGCTGATCCCACAGAGCAGGAATTGTCTCAGTGGGCTCTGGTACCTGCCAAGACCACCCTTTGGGTGTATTGCATTTGGAGCTAATTGATGGTTCTTTGCTGTGCTGTGAAGCTGGCCACTGGGTATGTAGGTTTGGGGGCCTATTTGAAGGATCTCCAGTGTAGGCTAAGGTCTGTTACTGCTTGTAACCAGTCCAGAATGACATGATAGTGGTTACAGAGTAATCTTCAGTTGGTGGCTTCCTATGCTGAACCTGGAGGCATGTCAGAGAGGTCATACTATGGAACTGAGGCCAGCTGCCACCAGTACTGGGCCTGGGGTCACTTAATAAAAGGCATAGGACACCCTGAGATCTGCCAGTGCCTGATGGCTGCCTATAAAGCTCGGTCTTTGAAAGAGCCCCAGGCAGTTCTTTTTGGTTTTGTGGGCAATGGAACAGAATAGAGAAACCAGTAATAAACCCATACCTCTATGGTCAATTAATATTTGACAAAGGGGGCAGGAGCATAAAATGGAGGAAAAATAGTCTCTTCAACAGATGGTGTTGGGAGATTTGGACAGGGACATGCAAAAAAAATGAAACTAGACCACCAACTTACACCACACACCAGAATAAACACAAGATGGATAAAGGACTTAAACATAAAAGTCCTATAAGAAAACATAGGCAGAAAAAATTCAGATATCCCATGCAGCAAGTTTTGAAGATATGTCCTCTAGGGCAAGGGGTATAAAGGAAAGAATAAACAAATGGGACTACATCAAATTAAAATCCTTCCACACAGCTAAAGAAAATATCAGCAAAATGAAAAGGAAATCAATCATATGGAAAAACATATTTGCCAATGACACCTCAGGCAAGGGTTTGATCTCCAAAACATATAAAGAGACCATACAACTTAACACCAGGAAGGCAAACAATTCAATTAAAAAAAAATAGACAAATGATCTGAACAGACACTTCTCTAAGGAGGACATACAGAGGGCCCACAGATGCATAAAAGGATGCTCAACATCACTAGCCATCTGAGAAATACAAATTAAAACCACAATGAGATACTACCTCACAATGGTCAGAATGGCTATCATTAACAAATCAACAAATAGAAAGTGCTAGCTAGATGTGGAGAAAAGAGAACCCCTAGTGCACTCTTGGTGGGAATGCAGACTGGTGCAACCACTGTAGAAAGTAGTATGGAGTTTCCCCACCAAATAAAAATGGAACTGCCTTTCAACCCAGCAATTCCACTGCTGGGATTATACCTGAAGAATCCTGAAGCACCAATTCAAAAGACCCCTATAGCTATAGTAGCATTATTTACAAAAGCCAAGTGCTGGAAACAGCCTACATACCATCAGTAAATGAGTGGATCAAAACACTGTAGTAAAATTACATAATGGAATACTTCACAACAGAAAGAAAGAAGGAACTCCTACTCTTCGTGACAGCATAAATGGAAGTGGAAAGTATTATGCTATGTTTGAAATAAGCCAGGAGGCAAAAGACAAATACCATATGATCTCACCTAATACAGGAACCTAATAAATAAAACAAACAAATGAGCAAAACAGAACCAGAGGAAAAGGGCATAAGAGGAGAAAGATGGGGAAGGATCTAGGCAAAGAACAGGTATAAATGACCCATTGGCGAGTACTGACGGTGACAAGGGGTGGGATGGACAGTGCAGGGGAGAGCAATGAGGGGAAAATTGGGACAACTGTAATAAAACAACAACTAAAAAAGAGAGAGTGTGCCTGAATAACTAGTAGTTCTCCAGGGAAGTTTCACCAGAACAGTCAGAATCCCTACTGATTTTCACAGACAAATGTTGTGGGAACCCCTCTTGCCAACTCTGGTGTTCTGGGCTAAAGGTACCTAGTGTGGGACTGGGATGCCTCACTCCTCAAGAGGAACCTCTGCAGCTGAGCTATCCCTAAAGGTTTTCAAGTTTCACATGTGGATTTGGGCCAACTTGTTTCATATCTCTGTCCCTCCTACCAGTCTTGATATGGGTGCTTTATGTTCTTAAACATAACCATCTGGTCTCAGATGGTTCTCCACATTGATTGCTCTATAATTTAGTTATAAGTTTGATGTGGTCAGCACAACATTTACTTACTCTGCCATCTTAATTGGGAGTCTTTTCTCATTTTCTTACAGTGAATTATAATATGAAGAGAAGTATTTCTAAGGAAAACAAACCTGCTTTCAAATGTTCTTCCAAAGAATCTTACCTGTGAGTTTGTATGGGAATAAGTGTCAAAAAGGCTATATTATTCAATGAACTTAATAAAGGCACTAAAATCAGGTGCTATATATCCAAATTATTCAGGACTCTTTGGTGGTGACAAAACTCAATTCATGGAAACTAGGAAAGAAATGAAACAGGACAGCTAGCGAAGAGCAGAAGCTGGCCTTGGGAAGTACATTCGGAGCTGTTCTACACTCCAATTGCTCAGCATTGTCTCTCATCTCCCCACATCACCCTGGGTTCATGTACTTTTGATGCAGATCAGCTTTCTCCATTTGGCAGAAATGGCTACCAATTCCTAACTTTCATACCTTATAGTCTCAGCCACTAGAAATAGTTTGCCCTTATATAGTCCCTGACCTTGGGTGTCTTGGCCTTATCCCTAATTCAAGGGGTGGA
This sequence comes from Noctilio leporinus, assembly GCA_004026585.1. Lineage (NCBI taxonomy): Eukaryota > Metazoa > Chordata > Mammalia > Chiroptera > Noctilionidae > Noctilio > Noctilio leporinus. The sequence goes on from PVIW01008816.1 coordinate 32,905, forward strand.
CCTTGCCTGGTTTAAGGTTATTAGCTGCTCCTATCTCATCCCTTTACTCCTTCCTAGTCCCTCCTGCATGCTATAGGCATTTAAACAAATCAAAGCAAATTAGATGAGAGAGAAGCAAGTGAAGGAAGCTAGAATGATCCACGTACGTAATAGATTTGGATACATTAGTATGAACTCATATTTGGCTTTCCATTACTATAGATGGTTACATATGGAAATGTTTATAAATATATGTACATATACAGCTTACTATAAACATATATGTTTTGCTCTGTCAGTTGTGAGTAACTAAAAAAACAGACAGCCCAACAACAACAAGCATGCTGAGTGTCCAGACCTTGCTTTCTAACACCATTTTCCAACAAGAGTAATCATGAATCCTTGAAGAAATGGCTGATTCTAGGACTGTGGCAGAAAATATACAAGATAAGCCTGGAGCACCTTGTAGTACCAGATGTAAGAAAGTGTTCAAAAAACAAAAATGAAAAGAATAAAACCACAAACACATTGTTGAAGATATGTCAAAGGAACACAAGATACCAACTAAAAGAGCTCCCAATGGCCAAAATTGAAACAATTTTAGCAATAAATAAAGTCAAATTAGATTGTCATTCAAAGTATAAATTATTTAGAGGTTCATACTGATATAATGACTGAAAAAATTAGAAGAATCAAATCTTCCATGCAGAAGAATTTCAAATAATTTATACAGATACTCCACTCTCAAGGAAAAGAGCATAACTCCCATTACTTATGTGTGGGCTGTGCATTGTGACTGCCTTCTGAACAGTACAATATGGAGGGGTGGGGTGCAGGAGAGTAACTTCATTTTTTTATTTTTCTTTTTTTCCCATTTATTTATTTATAATATAGTTTATTAATTTTGCTGTTACAGTTGTACCAATTTTCCCCCTTTGGCCCCCTCCACCCAGTACCCACCCATTCCCTCTGGCAATGTTCCACTTAGTTTGTGCCCATGTGTCATGCATATAAGCTTGTTGGCATCTCCATTTCCTTTATTTTCCTTAACATCCCCCTGTCTGTTCTGTAACCACCAATGTGTATCTTCCTTATTTTTCCTTTTACACTGAGACAATTCATCATTTAATTACAGCTTTCTAACTGTCAGCCTCTCAAATCATATTAATACAAAGTTTTCTTTTATTTCAAAATGCTTGTTAATTCATTTGTTTAAAGAATTACTTTTTAAATATTCTTTTTAAGTATATTTTTTAAAGATGTATTTATTATTTTTAGAGAGAGGGAAAGGGAGAAAAGCAGAGAGGAAGAGAAACATCAATGTATGGCTGCCTTTAACCTGCCTTCAGCTGCAGACCTGTCTGGAGACCTGGTTGGAAACTTGGCTTACAACCTAGTCCTGAGCCCTGGCTGGGAATTGAACCAGCAACTTTTGGGTTTGCAGGCTGGTGCCTTATCCACTGTGCCACCAGCCAGGGCAAGAACTACTTTTTTAAGTAGTATCAATTGCAATATTACCAAACCCATGCACAAATACATTTACATATATACATATTTTTTACAAATGCATATATAAATAAAGTACATACTGGATTTTGAAGAGTTAACACAAAAAATTTTAAAAATATATCAAAAAATAGCTAGGATACTATTCTACAAAATTATTTAAATCCTAGGGTTTTCTTTTATCTTTTTTTAAATTTAATTTTTTTGTTGTTGTATTACATCCATCCCCTTTTTCCTCCCCTTTGTCCCATTCCCCACCCACCCACTCCCCGCCAAAGTCAATCCCACTTGTTGTCCACATCCATGGTTCTTCCATGCTAGGTCCTTAACTCAACTGCTTCCCTCCTTTGCCTTCTCCCCCACTCCACCCTGCCCACAAAAGGTCCATTCATTGTATTCATGTATCTGCTTCTGTTTTGCTTGTTTGTTTTGTTCATTAGTGTCCTATAATGGGTGAGATAATGTTATTTGTCTTTCACTGACTGGCTTATTTCACTAAGCATAATACTTTTCAGTTCTATCTATGTTGTTGCAAAGGGTAGTATTCCATTATGTAAATGTACCACCTTAGTCACTTAGTTGAGATAGTGTCAGAATTCACAATGAAGTTAATCTTCTGAAGAGTTAATGCAAAAAATTTAAAGTATGTCACTAGCTTATATAATTATTACATGGTAAATGATAATATTTTAGATATATTGTAGTAAATTAAGCATTTTTCTTTTCTTTCTTTAAAACTTAGAGTATTATGCTTAATGAAATAAGCCAGTCAGTGAAGGACAAATATCATATGATCTCACCCATTACAGGACAATAATGAACAAAACTAACAACAAGCAAAACAGAACCAAATATATGAATACAGTGAATAGGCCTTCAGTGGTCAGGGGGAAAGAGGGTGGGGGCAGGGGGGAGGCAGAGGCAAGAAAGGGGAGCAGCTTAGACAAGAACCTAGTATAAAGGAACCATGGATATGGACAACAGGTGGGATTGACTTTGGGGGGAATGGGTGGGTGTGGAGGGGGACAGAGGGGAGCAAAAAGGGGATGTATGTAATACAACAACAATAAAATTAAAAAAAAAAAAAAAAAACTTATTCTACACCGGAATGCTATTTTTGTAAAAAATATCGCAGAAATGGTGTATCGCAGAACTCACTTTTGTGAAAGCTGTCCCAGAGACAGTGCCAAGCCCACAGTAAAAAATGAATTTGGTTTCTGAGTCAGATCCTACCCTGTCCATCAATACAACTCAACTTTATTTTAGGCTACTAGAACTACAACTTATTCTTTTTGGAGTTTTCCATCTTAGATAATAGATTGATTTTTTTTTTTTTCCCCATGCAGAGGTCCCATTTTCCTCAATACCTTCTGTTTCTCCTCTACATGTTTCATGAGTTGAAACCTTCAGAAATAATGGCACCTGCAGTGCTCAGTTGGTCCCCCCAGAGTAGAAATTATGATATCTACTAATTTGAGGTTAAGAAAACCCTAAGATTTAAAAACTTTGGTATATTTACACAATGGAAAACTACACTGCAGAAAGAAGGAACTCCTATCCTTTGCCACAATATGGATAGAATTGAAAAGTATTATGCTTAGTGAAATAAGCCAGTCAGTGAAAGAAAAATAACATTATCTCACCCATTACAGGACACTAATGAACAAAACAAATAAACAAGCAAAACAGAAGCAGATACATGAATACAATGAATGGACCTTCAGTAGGCAGAGGGGAGGTGGGGGGAGAAGGCAAAGATGGGATGCAGTTTAGTCAAGGAACTAGCAGGGAAGAACCATGGACGTGGACAACAAGTGGGATTGACTTTGGCGGGGAGTGGGTGGATGGGGAATGGGACAGAGGGGAGGAAAAAAGGAATGGATGTAATCAACAACAAAAAAATTAAATTTAAAAAAAGATAAAAGAAAACCCTAGGATTTAAATAATTTTGTAGAATAGTATCCTAGCTATTTTTTTGATATATTTAAAATTTTTTGTGTTAACTCTTCAAAATCCAGTATGTACTTTATATATGCATTTGTAAAAATATGTATATATGTAAATGTATTTGTGCATGGTTTGGTAACATTGCAACTGATACTACCTAGAAAAGTAATTCTTGCCCTGGCTGGTGGCACAGTGGATAAGGCACCAGCCTACGAACCCAGAGGTCGCAATTATAAATCAGTTATAAGTAGATAGTATATACATTTGATGTGATGAAAATGGCACTTTGCCTCCATAGTTTTCCTCTCAATAACTCATAACCCTAGTATTATCATGAATGAAACACTCAACACAGTCCAGTGATAGACTACTCTAAAAAATATCTGACAAGTGCACTTCAAAACTCTCAAATTATGAAAAACAAGCAGTTATGAAAAACAAGGGAACTTTGAGAAATGGTCACAGCCAAGAGGAGCCTAAGGAAACAATACAATTAAATATAATGTGGTATCCTGGTTGGGATCCCAGCACAGAAGAACAACATTGGGTAAAAACTAAAGAAATCGGAATAAACTAAACATTAGTAACAATGCATTATATTTATTAATTAATTGCACTGAATGTATCATACTAGTGAAGGTTTTAATAATAAGAGAAAACTTGGTGCAGGGTATAGGGAAACTGTACTGCTTTCTCAATTTTTCTATAATCTTAAAAACTGTTCTCAAAATTAAAATCTATTAAGAGGCAAAAATTCCCTCTCTTTTAACGATGTTACTTTTAAAGATCCTCGCTATTCTGATAAAAGGTGTGAGATTGTTTAGAATATTGTTCAATAATATGTAATTTAACCATGTAAGTGAAGTGTTAGCGTAGTGCTGGCACAAGGTAGATGCTGCACTCATTTATTAGTTCAATCAACAAATATTTAACAAGTACCTACTATGAGATCATCTATGTTCTAGGTGCTAGTAGTACATGAAGTGTACATGGAAGGGAGAGCAAATAAAATACAACGCTCATACAATGAGTGCTATAAAATATATACTAAACAGGGTAAGGGGGTAGAGAATGACAGGAAAGATTCTGTTTCTCTAAGGCAGCTGAGAAGACCCCTCTGAGGCAATAACCTGAAAGCACAGACCTGAACGAAGTGAGGAAGCTGGCGATACAAGGATGTGAGCAAGGAATACTCCAGCACAGGAAACAAAAAGTGCTGAGGAAAGGAATGAGCTCAAAGTATTTGAAGGCCAGTGTGGCTGCACTGGAGCGGGTGAAGTACAGTGTGGTAGGAGACAAGGTCAGAGAACAAAATGGGGTTGAGATCAGGACTTGAAGAAACTTAATTTTATTCTCAATGTAATAAGTCTGTCATTGTATGGCTTAAACCAGTCAGGAGGCTCAGTGTGGTCTACATATTTAAGATTATCCCAGCAGCTGCAGGTAAAATGGACTCAACGGGCACTGAAGTGAAAACATGCAAACCAAATAGGTTACCGCAGGAGTCTAGATTCAATATGATGGAATTTAGGTGACTGGTGGTACCCAGGGACTGGTGGAAGTCCCTGGAAACTTCCTTGAAATTAAAACAAGATGTGGAAGGAAAGTGCTATTTACTGTGCTGACGTGGCAGAACTTTACTGACAGCATTACCCTGGGGGAGGCAAGGCAGTCCAGTCCACAACTGGTAGAAATGGCGAGAGTGGGAATATATTTTGAGATAGAACCAATTAGAGCTTATTGATTGAATATGTGTAGAGGTTGAAAGTTGAAGGGGGCAGGGGGAATTTAAAGACTAATTAACAAAAATAAATCTGAATAGAATCAACACTCATAGAACATAATATCATAGCTGGTAAGCAAGATCCCGAGGACTTCATGCACTCTGGTCCTATCAGCAAATTATAGGATGGCCACAAACTTAGAATTTTGCTATCCCCCTTTAGTGAGACCTTTATTCAGGCCAGAACCTTTGGAGAAGATTTATCTCAGAGACCAAAGGGTACTGCAGGAGATAGTGTTTCTTGAGCAAGTATTACTCTTCCTTTCATTGGAGCAGCTGGGGATACTGCCAAGTGTAACACGTTTCTGTTTTCAATCTTCACTTCCTCCCACAAAAATTCTCAGAGGGCAACAACTCCATTGACTATTGTAGAATGAGTGTCTGGCCCAGAATATTTGTGCAATAAAAATTTGCTGAATAACTATGGAATAAAATGGCACAGGAGTACCACTAGCCTACGTCTCCCTTAGATATCATATTTTAAGAAAAAACAGCATTATCCAGGCCAACACAGAAGAAAAAGAATAAAGTACAGAAGAAGGCTGAGGTTGAATAATCATTAAGAGTTCTAGCCCAGAGCTGACAAATGACAAACAGTGATTTTGCAAGAGATGCACAAAGGGCTAAACAACAATCTTTGTTAGGATTTTGCAGGTAAACCTGGTATCACCACAGAATCACCAAATGTCGAAACTGGAAGAGGTCTTTGAAAACTTTGGATCAATTCACTCATATTACAGGTAAGGAAATTAAGATGAAATGTTGTGGGACTAGAACCCAATTCTCTGGACTCCAGATGCCACATTCTTTTTCTACATGTCAGGACTTGGCAGTTATAGTAAACGCTGTTTTCCATTTGTAGGCTCAAAGAGGAGTTTTCAGAAGCAAACTGGGCCCCAGCTGGTGTGGCTCAGTAGATTGGGTACAGGCCTGCAAACCAAAAGGTCACCAGGGTTCGATTCCCAGTCAGGACACATGGGTTGTGGGCCAACTGAGAACATTTATTAATGTATCTCTTGCACATAGTTTCTCTCCCTCTCTCTTTCTCCCTCCCTTTTATTCTATCTAAAAATAAATAAATAAAATCTAAAAAAAAATGTGCAAGCAAGCTGGATAGACTTCTAACGTTCATTCCCAAGTTAAGTTCTCCTTTTAAAATTCAATTCCACAAAAACTCTCTCGATAAACTGGTCCTCTGATCTTTTAGTGACAATGTGGCAGCCCACTACACTTCCCTTTTTGACATAGTTGCCAGGAAGCTTAGAATTAAATTGAATACTTACTCCTCATAACAATAGTGGCCTGAGTTTTTGACACACAGTACTTATATATCCCCGTCCTCTCTTTGTCTTTTTATTTTTATAACTATTTCAATGGCATTTTTATGTCTGTATGTGTGTGTGTGTGTGTGTGTGTGTGTGTGTATACATATATAGTTTTCTACTATATGGCATCTCAAATTCTTTTTGGAAGTCAGCCAGGTATAAGTAATCAATAAAACTAAATAGAAATATTTAATTTCTCTTGTGCACTCGAACTTTTCAGATCTCAACCTTGACCTAAAAGCTCAGATCTTACCTCCTAGCTTTACATTTGTAGAGAGAAGAGGACACCACAGAACAGACTGCATACACATGACTAATTACAAAATTGTAGGGTCAGCCTGCTAACTAGACAAGTCCCTGGAAACTTCCTTGAAATTAAAACAAGATGTGGAAGGAAAGTGCTATTTACTGTGCTGACGTGGCAGAACTTTACTGACAGCATTACCCTGGGGGAGGCAAGGCAGTCCAGTCCACAATTGGTGAGCAGATGGTAAACTTTCTCACATCCAACTCCAAAATTCTGCTGACAACTCCTGCAGGCCTAAGAAATAAGATCTTGTAGCCTTCATCCCTTCTGGATTTTTGCCACCTAAGGAGATTAAAGCACTTATTTTATGAAAACATGGGCCTTCTTTTTCCTCTCTAAAACAAAATTCCTCCTAAACCACAAAAATTTAACCCAGACAGGATTAGAACTGCAATAAAGGAGTCCATACAGAAATCTTTCTTCCTGCTCCTTTACTGCTTCACAATCTTCTGTCTCCATTTATGTCTAGGTAATAAAAGAAACATTAATAAATACCAGAAAATGTCAACTCCTCCAGAGGGCACTAGACTTTTATGTTTATGCATTTGAGCTAGAGAATTCCTGTGGCTCTTTCACCTTTTACTCTTCCCTTTTTAAATGTTGATCTCCTTATTCCTGTGGTGTTGGCCTCAATTTTCATGATAATCTAAGAGATAGGTTCAAAAGAAAAATGGCCTGACAGCTACTGTTGCTTATGGAAATAGTCTTTCCCTGAATTATCCATTTAGATTCTGTTCATGATCCCTTCCTGGTAAGAGCAGAAAGAGACAAAATGCGGCCTTGACATTCCTAACACCTTGAAGAATGAGCGAGTTGCAAAAATCTATGCTGCTTCTTTAGAAAAATCTCAGAAAAATAATAAAATGCAGGAAAGACTAATGTATGACATCCCCATACCATGTAGGAGCTCAATCTGGGCCCAAGCTGCCTCTGGGCCTTTATCCTTATCTACTACATGTTATCTATGAACCTTGGACAAAGTGCTAACCTCTGTGTGTTACTTTCCTCATTTGTAAAATGGCAATAATTATAGTGCTACTTCACAGAGCAGGCTTTCAAACTGTGGTGTGCATTAGAAACAATAGAGGGCTTATTAAAACACACTGACCTCACCCCCATGGTTCTGATATAGTAGGTTTAGGATGGTGCCTGAGAATCTGCCTTTGTAAGAATGCCCCAGATGAGGCTGATGATGCTGGTTAAAGGTCACACTATTTTTTTTTTTAAGATTTTATGTATTTATTTTTAGAAAGGGGAGAAGGGAGGGAAACATAGATGTGATTAAGAAGCACCAATGGGCTGCCTATCCTACCCTCCCCAACTAGGGACAGAAACTGCAACCTGGACATGTGTCCTGACTGGAAATCAAACCAGCAACCTTTGACTTTGCACCATGATGCCCAAGGCTACACTTTGAGAACCACTATCATACAGTTGTGGTGGAGATGAAGTAGTGAATATACATAAACTGTTAAAACAATGATAGTTTTTACGTTCTACTGTTAGTACTGTGAATGGTTAGTGGTGCTAAATAGTATCAGTTATTATTTTACATGTTGTCCTGTCAATTTACAAATCATAGTCAACTTACAGTTGAACGTAAGATTTATAAGAAACCTCAGTATACAAAAAGGGAAAATCCTATTAAGTTCCTAACAGAAATATCCTTTTTTTTAAAGAACATATATATTCATGTGGGGTTGTAAGTGGTTTTAAATGTTTAAAAGTAGTTCTATAGATCACTGGGGTTTCCCCCCACAAATTTGTCAGAACCCATCCCTACACTTACTGAGGCAGAAAAGAAGCTGATACAGCCACTTCCTGAGGTTTTGTTTCTTTTCTCTTGCAGTAAAAGCGCCGAAACACAGTAATTATGGCCAAACAGAATTCTTTAACTCATTTCAAGTAATTAAGCAGCGCTGCAAATGTGGACCTTGAAAAAGCAGTTAGAAATATCTACAGCTTCCAAAGGGCAGAGAAAACACTGCCAATATGAGGCAAGGGGTCTCCACAACAAAGGAAATAAACGCAATCCCTAACCTGCAGGCTGCCAGCAACCCTAGGCCAAAGATAATACTCAGACAAAAAGCTGTGGCCTATTTAGCTTTGCTTAGAGAAAAGGTGTAATCAAACGTATTGTCAAAGATTAAGATGTTTACTCTGTGGGACTCTGATTTTCGTCTTAATGAGAACTAGGCACAGGGAAACCCCCACTGTGTCCTTTCCGGCCACCCATCAGCATCACTCATTTCAAGGAAAACACTTAAAAATCTTAGGTTCAGTGCCTATTCACCCTAAGCACTGAGTGATTCGAAGTTCAACAACAGGCAGCCAGTCTCTGCTAAACATCTAAACTTTTCCAGCTAAGTCAAAACTATGCGTCTGGTAAAAATTCTCGAATGAAACATTAAACTAAAGCACTCTTGCATCGTGATGGCTCTTGAAAAATTAAACACAGGGCACATGTTTACAAGAATGCAAAATTAAAACCACTTACACGGCTTAATTTTTTTAACATTATTAGTTTAAAAAATGTAGTAAACAAACCACTTCCCCTAACATGTCTTTGGAAAATGTACAGTGATTATCAGCACTAGCCGTCAGATTAACTCCACAAAGGTGGTTCTTCATTTTAGCATGTTAAGAAACAAAAATGGGTGGCTCTTGGGTGAACTTGGACTCTGTCACTCAAGCCCTAAGCCTCCTTTGGATTTGGCAAGTGGAGGGGGTGAGACACGGGTTCCCAGACCAAACTCAACTCTGGTCTGCCTGACTCACCTCGCCAACTTTTCCAGGCTTGTCCCACCCCGGTGGCCGGGGAGCGGAAGCGGTAGCCGGTGCCTCTGAGCGCCTTGGCCCGCCTGCGTGGAGGTGCCCCAGCCAAGGAGACGCACAGGAGTCGCATCGGGAGGTGGCTGCTGTGTGGGGTTAGCAGGAGGAGCTGGGGTTTCCGCACGGCGGGTGTGCCGAGTCAGCAGCGCAAGGAGCAGCACAGACAGCGCTAGCAAGAGCAGCACAGCCGCCTTGCTGCGGAGCTTCATGGTGCAGCGCCGCAGCTGCAGTCCCGGATCAGCATGGTCCCATCTGCGCATCCAGACGCTCTGGGCGGCTGGGGCAGCGGGACCAGGTTAGCAGTGCGCAGCGCCAGTTTTCCCTGCGTGTCGGGTACTGGGGTCCCGGCGCTGGCACACTGGCGAGGGCGGAGGAGGAAGCTTTGGGAGAGGAGGTGCAAACCAAGCTGAAGGAGGAGCAGACCGTGCCTACCGTACTGTGTGGAGTAGCTGCCCCTCCTCCGCCCACCCTCCAGCCTCCACAAGCTCCAGTTGCAGGTAGTGCAGCCTCAAAACCTCTTATTTCCTCATTTACTCACTCAAGCATCATTCATTCATTCATTCATTCACACCCTCTCATTTCGTTACATTCCATTCCCTTGTTTACTTCCTCCTTCACTCATGTATTCACTTAACCTCCCATTGCTCTCATTCTTCCATCTGATTCTCTAATTATTCCATGCATTTTTTCCTGTTTAGTTTTATCCATCTAACCAAGGACTCATGTACCTAGCTAGCCATACATCTAATCAGGCAGAGACATATCTATCCTGTTTGCACAGTGCAAGGCAGATGGATATCTGTTGGATAAAATCAGTTCAGATTCATGTAGCCTAAAGAATTTATCAAATAAATTGCAAAACCTGGGTTTAAAATCTGACTTTGCTGTTTACTGGCCTGGTGATGCTGAGCAAGTTGCACAATTTTCCTGAGTCTGAATTTCCCTACATTCAAAAAGGGAATGATTATACTGTTTTCCACAGAGGCATTTTGTAGGCATTAAATTAAATAATGCATTCAAAGCAACTAGCACAGTGCCTCACTATAGGTGCCCAATAAAAGCTCTGAGGTAGTTAGCACATAAAATGTAGCTTATCATATATACATATGAGATAGAGTAATAACTTCACAATGAAATACAGTGATGGATTCTTCTGAAACTTTTAACAGCCACTGTCACCATCACCAGAACAAGGTTCCAGAATGCCTCATCTAATGTTTTAGGGCATCCCCAGTCACAAATCTGAAGCATTAGGACACATCATCTTATTATCATAAATCAATCAACATTCTATTGACTCTCTTTTTAGCATGACAACAGAACAAAGAACACCAGTTATAACAATGTCTCTGAGTTTCTACAAGATTCCATGTTGCCTTATAAATCATCTAAAATTCAATCAAATTTTAAGTTATTCTCATATTAGCACTATATTTTAATTCCTTAAGAACTCATTACATTTAAAGTTCTAGGAATGAGAATATTTAAACACATGGAGCTTACTGCCCAGCAGGCACCTAGGAAGTAGCAGGATACAAGCACAAACAAAACATTGGTTCTCAATGAAGGTGAGATACCATCCCAAAAAGCATTTGGAAATGTGGAAAGGATGTTTTGGGCTGCCACAACAAATGGCATGTATTATTGGTATATGCTAAATCTTCTACAATGCTCAAGACACTCCAGTATAACAAAAATGTGTCCTATATCAAATGCCATCATGGGGGTCCTATTGAGAAACACTGGGCTAAGGCCTATTATGTTGGTATGTGTCCCAATGAAGTAAGAATTCCTAGATCTGTTTTGTTATCTTCCCTCTTCCTCAAGGTGACATTTAGGATAAAATATGGATAAAATAAGACAAAGTGACACTTGATTCGTAGTTGGGGTTTTGGTCTCAAACCCAAAAGTAGAACTTGGAACTAGGATTAAACAAACAAGACTTTGTTTTCTTAAACCCTACTAAAGCAATGAGAATGGCCTGATTTACCTCCTTCCCCTGAATCTAAACCAAAGTTTTGGGTTATAATCCTCTGATTGATGGAAAAGTACAACATCTAAAGTCATAAAAATGGGTTCCATAAAACATATCTATGACATCCAATGACACAGTTTCTCATTGGATGTCTACTATACCAAATGTTTGTTTATTTGCCCCCTTACTTCATAAATCTATTTGTCCCCCTGGAATTTTGACATATGTAGATAATCAATTGCTTAAACTGTAGATGAAGTATTAATAGGTACCATTCTTAGTTTCACTTACCTCCTGTATTAGTTATCTATTGTTGCATAATACACTACCCCACATTTGATAGAGATAGCGCATATACAATCTTATCATTTCCATGGGTCACAAATTCAGCACAACTTTACTGAGTCCTCTGTAAAACAGATTCTCACAAGACTGCATGTGACCAAAGTGTTGGCCCAAGTATGTAGTATGATCTGAAGGCTTCTCTTGGGGAGCAACCACCTTTAACCTCACTCACATGGTTATGGGCAGGATCTGGTTTCTTTCAGGTCATTGGACTGAGAATCTCCATTGCTAGCTGGCTGTTGGACAGAAGTTGGCTTCAGTTCTTTGCCTCAGTGTTATGCCTATCAAAGTAAGCATAGAAGAGCCAAGGAGAAAATGCCAGCAAGGCAGAAGTAATCGTCTTCTATAACCTTTTTTCAGGAATGACATCCCATCACTTCATTAGAAGAAGTCATTAAATCCAGTCCACACACAAGGGGAGAGAATTACATGGGCTTGAATCCCAGGAAGCAGGATTATTGGGAGCCGTTTTTATTTTATTGCTGTTATATTACATTCACCTCATTTTTCCTCCTCTGCTCTCCCTTGATTCATCATCCCACATGTTGTCCTTGTCCATGGGTCATCCATGTTAGTTCCTTGACAAAACTGATCCCCTGCTTCACCTCCTTTTCCCCCTTCCCTCTCCCCTCTGCAGGTTGAAAGTTTCATCCTTGTATTCATGTCTCTGATTCTGGTGGTTTTTTTGCTTGTTTGTTTGTTCATTAGTCTCCTATATTAAGTGAGAATATGTGGTATTTAATTTTTACTGCCTGGTTTAAGCATGATATTTTCCAGTTCCATCCATGCTATTGCAAATTGTAGGAGTTCCATTTTTCTTTCTACTCCATAGAACTCCATTGTGTAAATTTAACTTTTTTTGATAGTTTTTAAAAGTATATTTTATTTATTTTGCTATTACAGTTGTCCCAATTTTCTCCCCTTTGTCCCCCTCCACCAAGGTCCCGTTTCCTCCAGCAATGCCCCGCTTAGTTCATGTCCATGAGTCATGCATATAAGTTCTTTGGCTTCTCTGTTTCCTTTGTTCTTCTTAACATCCCCCTGTCTGTTCTGTAACCACCAATGTGTACTTTTTTTTCCCCTTTCACATCCAGACAATTCACCATTTAATACTGCCTTATGTCAGCTTCTCAAATCATATTAATACAAAGTTTTCTTTTCATTATTCCAAAATGCCTATGTTAATTCATTAGTTTAAAGAATTACTCTTTTTAGTAACATGAATTGCAATATTACCAAACACATGCAAAAATACATTTACACCCATACATATTTTTAAGACATATTTAAAGTACATACTGGATTTTAAGAGTTAATACAAAAAAAATTAAAATATGCCAATAGCTTACGTAATTTTACATGTTAAATGATAGTATTTTAAATATAGTAGCAAAATTAAGCAGATTTTTTTCTTTTTTGATACTTATTTTACTCTGGAAAGCTATTTTTGTGAAATATCTTAGAAATGGTATATTGCAGAACTCAATTTTGTGAAAGTTGTCCTAGAGACAGTGCCAAACCCATAGAAAAAAAATGAATTTGGTTTTTGAATCAGATCCTCCACCCTCCAATAATACAACACAACTTTATTTTAAGCTACTGGAACTACAACTTATTCCTTTTGAAGTTTTCCATTTTAAATAGTAGATTTATTTGTTTAGTCTGTGCACAGGTCTTAGTTCTTTCAATACCCTCTGTTTTTCCTCTACATGTGTTTTACAAGTTGAAACCTTCAGAACTAATGGCACTTGCAGTGCTCAGCCAGTCCCCAGAGTAGAAATTATTATGTCTACTAAATTGAGATAAAAAATAAAAATTTCTAGGATTTAAATAATTTTGTAGAATAGTATTCTAGCTATTTTTTGAACTTGTGGTTGACTTCCTATGTGGTCCTAAACTAACCCCTGAACTATTTAAGAGTCTGTTGAGGTAGAGCTTAGGTATGTTCACATTTCAATAATAAAGTTTACTATAGCATTCATTCCTTTTCCTAAGCATCCTCAGTTTGGGGGCTTTCATAACTAGAAATGTATATTTCCACAATTTACTTGAAAGGAATCTCATCTAATTTGCATTCGACTATGAGAGTATATATTGTCTATGTACACGAGTCATATAGTTTAGTAGTTTGCAACTTCCACCCAAATTGGTCTTCACTCTCAGCATCTTTTCTAACCTAGAGATTGACTGATTTCACAACACATCAATGACCAGTTGGTGGCTACTTAAAATATAAATTGCTAACAAAATCTATATATTACATACCCACAAATAAGCACATAATTTGTAACAGTGAATTAGAAAGGTAGCATGTCTTCTATGTAATATACATCCACAGTTTCTTAATTTTTTCTTCTTCCTTAATTGCATTAGACTCTTCTGAGTTATTGCAAGTAACCTGATTTTCCCATATTGTGAAATGATTCCAATCTAAGAAAACTTAACCTGCAGTAATGCAGATACAAGTAATATACAAAATTGTACCTTATTTAGTAAAATCTATTTATAACAATTTCACTTTAAAGCATTCATAAGTTAAAGTTGGCTCTTATCCATTCAGCTACCCTATGTCTTTTGACTGGTGCATTTAATCCATTTACCTTTGTACCTGTGTTCCTGTCTGTCTCTCTGTTTCTTCACCTTAAAGCAGATCCTTTTGCATCTCTTGCAAGGCTGGTTTGGTGGAGATGAATTCTTTTATCCTTCTTTTGTCTAGGAAGCTCTTTATTTCACCTTTCATTTTGAATGGCAGCCTTGCTGGGTAGAATATTCTTGGTTGCAAGCCTTTGTTTTTCATTGATTGAAATATTTTTTTGCTGTTGCCTTCTGGCTTATTGTGTTTCTGTGGAGAAATCAGCTGATAACTTAATGGGAGCCCCCCTTGTATTTAATTAGCTGATTCTCTCCTTGTCTTTGAAATTTGCCATTTTCTTATGATAAGTCATGGAGTGGGGCTGTTTGGGTTCATCTTCCTTGGGACACTCTGTGCTTCCTGAGTTTGCATGATATTTTCTCTCCTCAAGTTAGGGAAGTTTTCTGTCATTACTTTTTCAAAGAGGTTTTCTATCCCTTGCTCCTCTTCTCCTTCTGGTATCCCTATAATATGGATGTTATTATGTTTCATGTTGTCCTGCAGCTCTCTTAAAACCTCTTCATTCTTTTTTTTAAGATTTTATTTTATTGTTTTTAGAGAGAGACAGTGAGGGAGAGAATCAACGTACCGTTGCCTTTCACCTGCCTCCAACTATGGATCTGGCTGGAGACCTGGCTTGCAACCTTGTTATGTGCCCTAGCAGGGGAATTGAACTTGTGACCTTTGGGTTCACAGGCCAGCGCCTTATCCACTGTGCCACCAGCCAGGGCAAAACCTCTTCATTCTTTTTCAGTCTTTTTTCATTTTGTTGCATTGCCTGGGAATTTTTTTCTACATTGACCTCCAGCTCCGATCCTCTGCTTTCTCTAGCCTCCTTTTGATTCCTTCTACTGTGTTCTTCAATTCAGAAATGGTATTCTTCATTTCCTCCTGGCTCTTATTGATGGTTTCTAGGTCCTTTTTAATGCTGGTGTAGTTCTCAGTAAGTTCCTTGTAGCTTTCCTGGAGTTCTTTGTAGTTCCCCTGGAGTTGTTTGTAGTCTCTTTGAACTTGCTGAGCTTCTCTATCATCATTATTTTTAATTCCATGCCTGATAGGGTGCTTGACATCATTTTGCACTCTTCCTGGGTATTCCTCCATTTCCATTTGCTGAGGGTTTATTTCTTTGTCTCCCCATTTTAGGTCGCTCCTTTTTGTTTCTGCTTCTTGGATTGGTTTGCTTTGACTTACTGTGTTAGTGGTGAGACCTTCTGTGGTGTAGAGATGAACTTTATTTTTACTTCCTAGCTCCACGCTTGGTGACTCAGTTCCTGTCCCAGTCTGGGCCTAGTCAGCCAGTTGGAGACCACCAGAGATCCTTGTCTTTGTCTCCTTTAGCTGTTAATCCAATCAGTCTGTAAACGGTGGTCAGTTTTGGGCACCTCTGGATGGGGCAGACGAATTCATTAGTTAATCCAATCAATCTGGGATCTGAGGTCAGGTTTACGCACTGCTGGGTGGGGTGGATTATTTCCTAGGGGTGGGGCTGGGTTTCCCCTCAGGCTACCGCCTGAGTGGTCTGCGGGCTGTATGGGGGATGGGTCAGCACTGGACTCAAGGGCTGCTCCCTCAACACTCGCCCCCTCAACACTCACCCTAAAGCCACTGCCCCAGACTTTTCTCCAGCACCTCTAGTCCACTCTGCCCTTTCTGTGCTGGAGCCCAGGGTAGGTGGGTGCCACTGTATTGTCCTGCATGGTCCCTTTAAGAACTCGGTCTCTCTGTCAAGCTGGCTAAACCTGGTCACTTTTTGGTTTTCACAGCTGTGTACTGTTTTACTCTCAGCATTGTTGTTGTAGGCTGGGACGCCCAGTTGGGGGGTTTAGATCCCACCCTTCTGAGGTGGAGCTCCCGGCTGCTGAGATGTTTTTCTGCCCCTTCAGCTGCTGCTAGTGGTAGCCCCGCCAATCCGCTCATGTTTCCATACTTCCTACCAGTCACGTAATGATGAATTGATTCTTCTGTTCTGTCCCTGGTAATAAGACTTCTCCCCAGTTGGTGTTCTGTTGGTTATTCTGCATGATCTCTCCCCAATTAAATTGTAATTCCAGTTTGGTCTTGGGAGGAGATTGGCGTAGCTCCACTTATTCGTCTGCCATCTTGTTTCTCTAACAGTTTTCTTGTTTTTTAATTTAATTTTATTGTTGTTGTATTACATCCATTCCCTTTTTACTCCCTTCTGTCCCCTTCCCCACTCACCCACTCCCCTACAAAGTCAATTCCATTTGTCCATGTCCCTGGTTCTTTCATACTAGTTCCTTGACTAAACTGCTACCCTTCTTTGCTTCTCCTCCCCCCACCCCCTCCCTGTTGCCCACTAAAGGTCTATTCATTGTACTCTTTTATCTTGATTCTATTTTGCTGTTTGTTTTGTTCATTATTGTCCTGTAATGGGTGAGATCATATGGTATTTGTCACTGACTGGCTTATTTCACTGGAAAGCATAATTCTTTCCAGTTCCATCCATGCTGTTGCAAAGGATAGGAGTTCCTTCTTTCTTTCTGCTGTGTAATATTCCATTGTGTAAATGTACCAAAGTTTTTTGACCCAATCATCCACTGAAGGGGACTTAGGTTGTTTGCAGTGCTTAGCTATTATAAATAGCCCTGCTATTAACATAGGGGTATACAGATTCTTCTGAGTTGGTGTTTCAGGATTCTTTGGGTATGATCCTAGCAGTGGAATCACTGGGTCATAAGGCAGTTCTATTCTTAGTTTTTTTGAGCAAATTCCATACTATCTTCCATAGTGGCTGCACCAGACTGCATTCCCACCAGCACTTTTCCCCACATCCTCGCCAGCATTTGTTGTTTGTTGATTTGTTGATGATGGCCATTCTGACAGGTGTGAGGTGATATCTTGTTATGGTTTATTTACATCTCTCTGATGGCTGATGATGTTGAGCATTCTTTCATGTGCCCATGGGCCCTTTCTATGTCTTCCTTGGAGAAGTGTCTGTTCAGATCCTTTTCCCATTTTTTCATTGGGTTGTTTTTCTCCCTGGTGTTGAGTCATATTAGTTCTTTATCTATTTTGGATATCAAACCCTTGTCTGAGGTGTGATTGGCAAAGATGTTTTCCCATATTGTTGGTTCCCTTTTCATTTTGTTCATGTTTTCTTTAGCTGAGCAGAAACTTTTCAGTTTAATGTAGTCCCATTTGTTTGTTTATTCTTTTATTTCCCTTGCCCTGGAAGATATTTCAATGAAAATATTGCTGCAGGGGATATCTGTAATTTTTTGCCTACGTTTTCTAGGGCTTTTATGGTGCATTGTTATGTTTAAGTCTTTTATACATCTTGAGTTTATTCTGGTGTATAGTGTAAGTTGGTGGTCTAATTTCATTTTTCTGCATGCGCCTATCCAGTTTTCCCAACATCACTTGTCAAAGAGGCTATTTACACTCCATTTTATGTTCCTTCGCCCTTTGTCAAATATTAGTTGCCTGTAGAGTCCTGGGTTTATTTCTGGACTCCCTTATTCTGTTCCATTGATCTTTATGTCTGTTCTTGTGCCAGTACCAGACTGTTTTGATTACTGTGACTTTGTAATACAGTTTGATATCTGGTATTGTGATCCAGAATCCTACTTCATTCTTCTTTCTCAGGATTGCTGTAGCTATTCAGAGTGGTATTTGACTCCATACGATTTTTTAAAGTATTTGTTCTAATTTTTTGAAATATGACATTGATATTTTAATAAGGATTGTGTTAATCTATAGATGGCTTTAGGTAGTATGGACATTTTAATGATGTTTATTCTTCCCAACCATGAACACGATATATGCTTCCATTTACTTACATCTTGCTTAATTTCTGTTTTCATTGTTCCATAGTTTCCCAAATATAAGTCTTTTATCTCCTTGGTTAAATTTATTCCTAGGTACTTTACTTTTTGGTTGCTATAGTAAATGGGATTTGATTTTTAGTTTCTTTCTCTGTAAATTAATTGTTGGTGTATAAAAATGCCTTCGATTTCTGGATATTGACTTTGTATCCAGCTATTTTGCCAAATTCACTTAATAGGTTGAGTAGTTTTTTAGTGGAGTCTATGGGGTTTTCTATGTGCACTATCTACAAATAATGACAGTTTTACTTACTCATTTTCAATTTACCTGCCTTTAATTCCTTTTTCTTGTCTGATTGTTGTGGCTAGAACTTCCAAGATTATGTTGAATGAAAGTGGAGAGAGCGGATAACCTTGCCTTTTTCCTGATCTTAAGGGAAAGGCTTTCCCTTTTTGCCCACTGAGTGTGATGTTAGCTGCAGGT
Source organism: Noctilio leporinus (assembly GCA_004026585.1). NCBI lineage: Eukaryota > Metazoa > Chordata > Mammalia > Chiroptera > Noctilionidae > Noctilio > Noctilio leporinus. Next base: position 51,805 of record PVIW01008816.1, read on the forward strand.
TTCTCATATATGGTCTTTATTATGTTGAGGTATGCTCCCTTTATTCCCACCTTGCTGAGGGTTTTTATCATAAAAGGGTGCTGTACTTCATCAAATGTCTTTTCAGCATCTTGATATCATATGTTTTTTGTCATAAACAAACACAGTTTGTTTATGCTGTGTATTACATGTACTGATTAGGGAATATTGAACCATCTTTGCATACCTAGGACAAATCCCACTTGGTCATGGTGTATGATTTTTAAAAATATATTGCTAGCCCTGACTGGTAGCACAGTGAATAAGACACTGGCCTGTGAGTCCAAAGGTTACTAGTTTGATTCCCCAGCCAGGGCACATAACCAGGTTGCAAGCCAGGTCTTCAGCCATGTCCATAGCTAGAAGCAGGTGAAAGGCAACCTGCCTTTCATTGATGTCTCTCTCCCTCTCTGCTTCTCTCCCTGCCCCTCTCTCTAAAAATAATGAATAAAATCTTTAAGGGGGAAAATTGGGACAACTGTAATAGCAAAATAAATAAAATATATTAATTTTAAAATCATATATATATATATATATATATATATATATATATATATATATATACTGGATCTGGTTTGCCAGTATTTTGTTGAGAATTTTTGCCTGTAGTTGAGAAATATTGGCCTGTAGTTTTCTTTGTTGTGTCTTGACCTGGTTTCGGGATTAGAACAATATTGGCTTCATAAAATGAGTTTGGGAGCCTTCCCACTTCTTGGAATTTTTGGAATAGTTTGAGAAGGATAGGAGTTAGTTCTTCCCTAAACGTTTGGTAGAATTCACCTGTGTAGCCATCTGGTCCAGGCTCTTGCATGCTGGGAGATTTTTTTTATTACTTCTTCAATTTCACTAGTTGTTATCAATTTATTCAGGCTTTCTGCTTCTTCTTAATTGAGTTTTGGTAGCTTATGTAGTTCCAGAAAATTGTCCATTTCCCCCAGGTTGTCAAGTTTCTTGTTATATATTTGTATGTAGCAATTTCTTACAATCCTTCATATTTCTGTGGTATTGATTGTGATTTCTCCTCTGTTATTTCTGATGTTGTTTATATGAATCCCCTCTCTGTTTTTCTTGAGTCTAATTAATGGTTTGTCAACTTTGTTTACCTTTTCAGAGAACCAGCTCCTGGATTTATTGATCCTTGTATTGCATTTTTAGTCTCTATGTTGCTTAACTCTGCTCTGATCCTGATAATTTCCTTCCTTCTACTTGCTCTGGGCTTTGTTTGTTGTTGCTCTTCTAGTTCTTGAAGCTTTATGATTAAGTTGTTTGTATGAGTTTCTTCTAGCCTTTTTAGGTAGGCCTGTATGGATATGAATTTTCCCCTGAGGACTGCCTTTGCTATGTCCACAGGTTTTGGGCTGTTGTGAATTCATTTTCATTTGTTTCCAGATACTTTCTGATTTCATCTTTGATCTCATTATTAACCCATTTGTTACTTAATAGCATATTATTCAGTCTCCATGAATTGTAATGTTTTGGGGTTTTTTTTCTTGAGGTTGGTTTCTAGTTTAAAGCCATTGTGACCTGAGAAGATGCTTGGTATGATTTCAGAGTTCTTGAAATTTTGGAGGCTTGTCTTGTGTCCTACTATGTGGTCTATCTTTGAGAATGTTCCATGTGCATTAGAAAAAAATGTGTAGTTCACTTCTTTGGGGTGAAAAGTTCTATATGTATTAGTTAGGTCCATTTCATCTAGCGTTGTTCAATGCTACAATATCCTTGGTGTTTTATTTGCTTGGAAGATCTGTCCATTGTTGATAATGGGGTATTAAAATCCCCTACTATTAGTGTGTTGCTATCTATATCCTTCTTGAATCCCTACAAGATTTTCCTTATATATTTCGGAGCTCCTACATTGGGTGCACATATGTTTAAAAGGGATATATCTTCTTGATGAACTGCTCCCTTAAATATTATGAAATGCCCTTCGTTTACTCTTTTTATGGCCTTCATTGTGATATCTGTTTTGTCTTATATAAATATTGCTACCCCAGCCTTTTTTTAATGTCCATTTGCTTGAAATATATTTTTCCAGTCCCTTGGCTTTCAGTCTGTGTTGCTGTTTTGTTCTGAGGCAGGTCTCTTAAAGACAGCATACATGTGGGTCCTGTTTTCTTATCCATTCAGCTACCCTATATCTTTTTATTGGCGCATTTAATCCATTTACATTTAAGGTTATTATTGAGAGGTATTTCCTCACTGCCATTTTTCACCTTTGTTTCTATATTCTTCTCTGTCTCCCTTTGTTTCTTCATCTTTTTTATTTTTTTGAAGATCTATTTATTTATTATTTTTTAGAGAGAAGGGAAGGGAAAGACACAGAGAGGGAGAGTAACATCACTGTATGGTTGCTTTTCACCTGCCTCCAGCTATGGATCTGACTGGAGGCCTGGCTTGCAACCTTGTTACGTGCCCTAGCAGGGGAATTGAACCAGTAAACTTTGGGTTTGCAGGTCAGCACCTTATCCACTGAGCCACCAGCCTGGGCTATTTCTTCATCTTTTTAAAGCAGACCTTTTAGCATCTCTTGTAATGCTGATTTGGTAGAGATGTATTCTTTTAGTCTTCTTTTGTGTCTCCTTCCATTTTGAATGAGAGCCTTGCCAGATAGAGTATTCTTGGTTGCAGGCCTTAGGTTTTCATTACTTGGAGTATTTTTTGCCACTCCCTTCTGGCTTGTATTGTTTCTGTTGAGAAATCATTTGATAATGTGCCCCCTTATATATTATTAGCTATTTCTCTTTTGATACTTTTAGGATTTTCTCCTTGGGTTTGAAAATTGCCATTTTAATGATGATGCATCATGGTGTAAGCCTTTTTGGGTTCATCGTCATTGGAACCCTCTGTGCTTCTTGAACTTGAGAGACATTTTGGCTCATCAATTTAGGGAAGTTTTCTATCATTACTTTTTCAAACAGGTTTTCTAATCCTTTGCTTCTCTTCTACTTCTGGTATTTCTATGATATGGATATTATTGTTTTTTATATTGTCCTATATATCTCTTAAAACCTTTTCATTCTTTTTCAGTCTTTTTTCATTCTGTTGCACTGTCTGGGTACTTTTTTCTACATTGTCCTCCAATTTGCTGATCTGGTCCTCTGCTTCATCTAACCTGCTTTTGATTCTTTCTATTGTGTTCTTTAGTTCAAAGATTGTATTCTTCATTTCCTCCTGGATGTTACTGATGGTTTCTATGTCCTTTTTTTTTTTTTTTTTTAATTTTATTGTTGTTGTATTACATCCATCCCCTTTTTGCTCCCCTCTGTCCCCCTCCCCACCCACCCATTCCCCCCAAAGTCAATCCCACCTGTTGTCCATGTCCATGGTTCCTTTATACTAGGTTCTTGTCTAAACTGATCCCCTTTCTTGCTTCTGCCTCACCCCTCTCCACTCCCCCAACCCTTTCCATCTGAATACTGAAGGCCTATTCCTTGTATTCATATACTTGGTTCTCTTTTGCTTGTTGTTAGTTTTGATCATTATTGTCCGCTAATGGGTGAGATCATATGATATTTGTCCTTCACTGACTGGCTTATTTCACTAAGCATAATACTCTCCAGTTCCATCCATGTTGTTGCAAAGGGTACAAGTTCCTTCATTCTTTCTGCTATATAGAATTCCATTGTGTAAATGTACCAAAGTTTTTTGATCCAATAATCCACTGATGGGCACTTAGGCTGTTTCCAGCACTTGGCTATTGTAAATAGTGGCACTATGAACATAGGTGTGCATAGGTTCTTGGGAATTGGTGTTTCAGGATTCTTTGGGTATAGTCCATCTAGTGGAATTGCTAGATCAAAAGGCAGTTCCATTTTTAGTTTTTTAAGGACACCCCATACTGTTTTCCACAGTGGCTGCACCAGCCTACATTCAACAGTGTATGAGGTTTCCCTTTGCCCCGCACCCTCGCCAACACTTGTTCTTTGTTGATTTGCTGATAATTGCCATTCTGACAGGTGTGAGGTGGTACCTTATTGTAGTATTAATTTGCATCTCTCTGATGAATAGCGCTGTTGAGCATTCTTTCATATGCCTCTGGGCCCTTTGTATATCTTCCTCAGTGAGTTGTCTGTTCAGGTCCTTTGCCCATTTTTTAATTGGGCTGTCTGTCTCCCTGGTGTTGAGTAGCATTAGTTCTTAATATATTTTGGAGATCAGACCCTTGTCTAAGGTATCATTGGCAATTATGTTTTCCCATACAGTTGGTTCCCTTTGAATTTTGCTGATATTTTCTTTAGCTTTTCAATTTGATATAGTCCCATTTGTTGATTCGTTCTTTTATTTCTTTTGCCCTTGGTGAAGTATCAGCAAACATACTTTTGCGTAGGATATCCAAAAGTTTACTGCCTATATTTTTCTCCAGGACCTTTATGGTGGCACTGCTTATGTTTAAATCCTTTATCCATCTTGAGTTTATTTTGGTGTATGGTGTAAGTTGGTGTTCTAGTTTCATCTTTTTGCATGTTGCTGTCCAGTTCTCCCAACACCACTTGTTGAAGAGACTCTTTTTATTCCATTTGATGTTCCTTCTCCCTTTATCAAATATTAGTTGACCATAGAGTCCTAGGTTGATTTCTGGCTCTCAATTCTATTCCATTGATCTATATGTCTATTCTTATGCCACTACCATGCTGTTTTGATGACAGTAGCCTTGTAGTATTGTTTGAAGTCCAGTATTGTGATTCCTCCTACTTTGTTCTTCTTTCTCAAGATTGCGGTGGCTATTCGTGGGCGTTTTTGGCTCCATATAAATTTTTGAAGTATTTTTTCTATTTCTGTGAAGTCTGTCATTGGTCTTTTAATTGGGATTGCATTGAATCTGTAGATTGCTTTGGGTAGTATGGACATTTTAATGATGTTAATTCTTCCCATCCACAAACATGGTATATGCTTCCATTTATTTGTGTCTTCCTTGATTTCTTTCTTCATTGTTCTGTAGTTTTCTGCGTACAGGTCTTTTACCTCCTTAGTTAAGTTGATTCCTAGGTAATTTATTTTTCTTGTTGCTATGGTAAATGGGATTTGTTTTTTCACTTCTATTTCTGTTGTTTCATTATGGGTATACACAAATGCTTTTGATTTCTGGATATTGACTTTATACCCAGTTATTATGCTAAATTTGCTTATTAGGTTGAGTAAATTTTTGGTGGAGCCAATTGGGTTTTGTATGTACAATATCATATCATCTGCAAATAATGACAGTTTGACTTCCTCCTTTCCAATATGGATACCTTTGATTCCTTTTTCTTCTCTGATGGCTATAGCTAGAACTTCCAAGACAATGTTGAATAGAAGTGGAGAAAGTGGACAGCCTTGTCTCGTTCCTGATCTTAGGGGGAAAGCTTTCAGTTTTTGTCCATTAAGTATGATGTTGGCTTCAGGTTTCTCATAGATGGCCTTTATGATGTTGAGGTATGCTCCCT
>PVIW01008817.1:0-57244 GCA_004026585.1 Noctilio leporinus
ATATACAAAGGGCCCAGAGGCATATGAAAGAATGCTCAACATGGCTAGTCATCAGAGAGATGCAAATTAAAACTGCATTAAGATACCACCTCACACCTGTCAGAATGGCAATCATCAGCAAATCAACAAACAACAAGTGTTGGCGAGGATGCGGGGCAAAGGGAACCCTCATACACTGTTGGTGGGAATGCAGGCTGGTACAGCCACTGTGGAAAACAGTATGGGGTGTCCTTAAAAAACTAAAAATGGAACTGCCTTTTGATCCAGCAATTCCACTACTTGGACTATACCCAAAGAATCCTGAAACACCAATTCATAAGAACCTATGCACACCTATGTTCATAGCGGCACTATTTATAATAGCCAGGTGCTGGAAACAGCTTAAGTGCCCATCAGTGGATGATTGGATCAAAAAACTTTGGTACATTTACACAATGGAATTCTATATGGCAGAAAGAAAGGAACTTGTACCCTTTGCAACAACATGGATGGAACTGGAGAGTATTATGCTTAGTGAAATAAGCCAGTCAGTGAAGGACAGGTATCATATGATCTCACCCATTATGGGACAATAATGAGCAAAACTAACAACAAGCAAAACAGAACCAAGTGTATGAATACAAGGAATAGGCCTGCAGTGGTCAGGGGAAAGGGGTTGGGGGGAGGGGGGAGGCAGAGGCAAAGAAGGGGAGCAGCTTAGACAAGAACCTAGTATAAAGGAACCATGGACATGGACAACAGGTGGGATTGATTTTGGGGGGAAAGGGTGGGTGGGGAGGGGGACAGAGGGGAGCAAAAAAGGGATGGATGTAATACAACAACAATAAAATTAAAAAAAAAAAAAAAAGAAAAGAAAATCTACCTGGTCATGCTTAGTAGTCTTGCTTTTTCACTATACATTCTACTCCTCCTTTATTGTTTTATGTATTTTATACTTTGCATATGAATATCCTGGTATCTGTGGAGTATGTAGATTATTTTTCTATTATTTATGGCAATTTGCTTATTCAGAAGTTTAGTGATATTAACAAAAACTTTCACTTTCTTTGGAGGGATTATATGAGACTTAGATTGTTTTGTTTGTTTCTGCAAAGTGCTGGGGTTTCACAGAGTACATTTTTGGTTTTGAGTCTGTATAGATAGTATAAATTCTGGCTCCAAACCAGTAGTAGGATATACTTGTATTTTGGAGTTCTCTAGGGAGACTTGAAGCCATCCTGTACACCAGAATGTTGTGGGTTTGAACCCAGTCAGGGCTAAGTTGTGGGTTCAGTCCCTAGTTGGGGTGTGTATGTACAGAAAGCAATCAATTGTTTCTCACATCGATGTTTTACTTGGTCTCTGTTTCTCTCTCCTCTCTCTCCTCCTGTCTCTTACAAATTAATAAACATATTCTCGGGTGAGTATTAAAATTTAAATAAATATAAGCGGGGCTTTTTCCCCCCTCAGAATGAGATTGTTATCTTCAGTTGTGAGTTTTCCTTTGAGGCATTATCTAAGATGCACAATTCACCAAGTTCAGATTTCAAATTTTGCAATCTGAATATTTATAATTTGCAGTTCGGCTATTGTCACTTTTGTTTTCTATGAATTATTCTTAGTAATAAGTTTTACTGGATAAATTGAATTAGAAAATAATTTGCGCTAGTTTCTTAGTCAAGTCTTAAGAAAATCAAGAGCTATTTCTCTATTTCAGAACTACATGGTTTTTTGGACTCATTTTATTGTTATACAGTTTTTCCCTCCTCTTGTAGTTAGTTTGTGTACCTTATACTGAATGCTCAAAGGTTAAACAGAAGTGTCAAACAGAGGAAACAAAAATGTATTCACAATCAAAGTGGCAAGTTAAAATGGCAGAGTGAAACAAAGATTCAGAAGGTTTTGCTTGGACAAGTTTCATGCTGTTTTAGCACTTAATTTTGACAGAGACTAGAGAATTTGGTTGATAAAGGCAATCTCAGCTATTAGTATCAAAGTTAGAGGTTTGGAAAAATATTATGTGGAGGGCAAACTTTTCATTCTTTTTTTTTTTTTCCAATGTATGGTTGCCTTTCACCTGCCTCCAGCTACAGACCTGGCTGGAGACCTGGCTTACAACCTGGCTATGTGCCCTGGCTGGGGAATCAAACCAGCAACTTTTGGGTTTGCAGGCCAGCACCTTATCCACTATGCTACCAGCCAGGGCTCATTCTTTTTTATAAAGTGGAAATATACTCTTTTTTGATGGCAGAAAATGACAGTTATGTAGTTTCTCGCTAATAATTTAGAAGACAATTTCATAGTGGTACTTTTTCTCTTTTGTCTTAGATGTATGGAATAAGAAGAAGCTGAAATATTAGAGGAAATATTATATCTTCCTAGTGTAAAGCACCTAGAATGACTAACCTAGACTTTGTTTTTATTGAGCTGAATCAGTTTAAGGATGTAGATTTAGGCAGTCTGAAATGGTGATGGAAAAATTTTCTGATAACTGTATTCACCTGAAATAATGTTTTTGGCTCAAAGAGATTTAAGTTTTAGAGACAGAATTTCCTGAATCACCTCTGGTGTTTGCTAAAAATGCAAAATGAATTTTACACTCCATCATTCTGCTTCAGTAATTTTGGTGCTGATCCCGGGAAATTGCATTTTGTAATAAGCACCCCAGGTGAGTCTAATAAATACTAAGTTTGAGAGTAATTACCTAGAGGTGTACACACCAGATTAAAGTTGGAATATTCCCAAGAGAAGAATTCATGGTGACAGATATGTTTTAATTATGTTTGGAAATAAGATCCAGGATAAATTAAGCTGAGAATGATAATAGTTTGGGCTACTGTATCTTACTCACTTAAGTGTCCTAGCCTTTAGCACTTCTTTTTTAATCTTATTTCATTCCTCAAGTTTCAGTTCAGTTGATGTAATGAAGAGCTACACTTTTGCATTTTATATATTTACACCTTTTAAGAAATCATGGAAATAAGTTTACATGTCAAACTAGGCAAATCATGACTACAGCTAAGCCAGCATTTAAAAAAATTTTTTCACATATATATATTTTTAATTGACTATGCTGTTAACAGTTGTTCCAATTTCTTTTCCCTCTGCTTCCCTCCACCCAGCACCCCTCCCTCTAGCAATCCCACCCTCCTTAGTTCATGTCCGTGGGTTGTGGATGTAAGTTCTTTGGTTTTACTATTTCCTGTACTATTCTTAACATCTCTGTCTATTCTGCACCCACCAATTATGCTTTTTAACCCCTGTGCCTTTCCCCTCTTCCTCCCCCCCACCCCTCAGTGAACACCCCTCTGTTTCCCATATCTATGATTCTGTTTCCTCTCTGGTTGTCTGCTTAGTTTGTTTTTATTTTTATTTTTTAGATTTTGTTGTTGATAGTTGTGAGTTTTTAATGTTCATAATTTTGATCCTCTTTTTCTTAAGCCTTCTTAACATTTCATTTAATAATGGCTTGGTGATGATGAGCTCCTTTAGCTTTACCTTATCTGGGAAGCACTTTATTTGCCCTTCCATTCTGAATGATAGCTTTGCTGGATAGAGTAATCTTGGTTTAGGTCCTTGCTTTTCATCATTTTGAATACTTCTTGCCAAGCCCTTCTTGGTTGCAAAGTTTCTTTTGAGAAATCAGCTGATAGTCTTATGGGAACTCCTTTGTAGATAACCCTCTTTTTCTCTTGCTGCTTTTAAGATTCTCTCTTTATTTTTAACCTTTGCCATTTTAATTAGGACATGTTTTGGTGTGGTCCTCTTTGGGTCTCACTTGTTTGGGACTCTCTGTGCTTCCTGGACTTGTATGCCTATTTCCTTTACCAAATTAAGGAAGTTTTCCTTCATTATATTTTCACATAAGTTTTCAATTTCTTGCTCCCCTTTTCCTTGTGGCACCCCTATGATTCAGATATTGGCATATTTAAAAACAAGCCTCTCCTTGTTGTATTTCAACTCTTATTTCCTCTTTCTATACTAGTTGATTGTTATTTCTTACTTATATTCCAAGTCATTGATTTGAACCCTGGTTTCCTTCCCTTCATTCTCTTTATCACCAGTGTTTTGAACTCAGCACCTATTATGTCGGCTATCTCTTCATTGCTCAGTTCTCCCACTGGCACCTTGATCTGCTCCCTCTTTTGGGCCATATTTCTCTTGTCTCCTCAGCTTGACAGCCTGCTGTGTTTGCCTCTGTGTCTTAGGTAGCTCTGCCAGCCCTGTTACATTATAAGGGGGTGGATCTGTAGGAATTCATCAGTGTGGGGTGACCCCATTTCACCCTGTGTGGCACTGTATGTGGGGGAAGGTCTTAGAGGAAACAATGCTGGTTGCCCATTGAGACCAGCAGTTTCTTCCTCTGCTCTGACTCCCACGGGTTTTCAGTCAGAAACAATATGGCTCTAGTTCTCCCTGGTGCTGGAGCCGTGGGCTGTGCGGCCTGGCCCATGGATTAAATGTATGACTAGCTTTCGCTGGACCTCAGCTCCAGTGCTGCTGCTGCCCTCCTCCCTGGCTCGGCCCCCAACCTGTCTCACTAAGTATTCCTCTGCTTCTTCATTTGTTGTACTTCCATGTAGTTCAGTTTTCTGAAACGTCTGCATTTTCCTAAGCCAGCATTTTTTAAAGCCTGTGAATGAACACATGTCATGTAAGAGTTTTTAGTAGGTGGTTTGTGAGGAAAATAGATTCATCTTTAAGTATAGCTGTGAAACGGTTCGATAAGGTTAAAACATCTTAAATCTCTAAAAGTGAATATTCATCATTATCTTCTAGGAGTTATGTGTTTTAGGGATTTCTTAAAATAATTTTTTTTTTTTTTTTTTTTGTTTTTGAGTAGGAGACTCTTTTTAATGGAACATGTAGTAACACATTTAGGGTGTTAATTTGTGACCTCCTTGTTGGCCATGGAAACCATACTAAAAATCAGGTTTATATATTCAGAAAACTGTATTGATAAGCTTGAACAAAGTGCATTGAGTGCCAACTTTATGGGTGTACTTTTCTAGTTGAGTGTTTTAAAAAAATCATATGTACTAGATTGTAAACTTTATGCAGACAAGACACCATGTCTTACATAAACAACTTACATTTTATCATTTTTAAATGTCAAAATGATTCATTTTTGGGTATAGCAATACTCAGTATAAATGGAAAATAATAATCACTTGTATGTTAAATGCCACCAGGTAGAAATAAGAGTTTGTAGGTTAGAATTTGGGTAAAATATAATAAAGGAAAATTTTACTTATTGTCTTTCTTTTTTCCCTCTTCATGTATAACATCTTTCAGTTTCTCACAGATCATTTTTCTTTGTCCTATATTCTTCAGAAATACAGTAAACTTAAAAGTTTCTCATGTTGCTTTTCCCTTTAAGCAGTGCTTTGAAATGTGTAGAAGTTGCTAATGATAAAATAATTTTTAGAAAAATCTAGTTTTTTGTCATTTAATAAATGGAGATGAAATTTATAGATAATAGTGTATCAATAATCAGATGTCCAGATGATTTCACGCTCCTCAATTCTGGATAAAAATATTGAAGGTAAAATAGATATTAAATATAATTCAGTGTATAAATACTGTGCAGTAAGAGTTAGGGATATAATGGTGATAGTTATATAAAGCTACTCCCCTGGATCTTAGCTGGTAAGGTAGACAGACATTTAACAAAAAATTGTGTCTGCAACAAATCCTCTGGAGGGTAAATACAGGTGTTAAACTGTTTTTCTTAGTTAGGAAAAGGATCCTTGGAGTTGATATTTCATCTGATTATATTTTAGGAGCCTGTTAGTGATAGTGATGATGTGGAGAGGATGGAATGTTAATATTAGGTTAAAGGCCTAGAGGCAAGACAGAGAGAGGGAAAGATTTCCTTCAATTACTGACAGGAGCCCAATATGATACAGAGTGAAGGGGGATAGTGGCAAGTGGGCTAAAAGGGAACAGATTATTGGGGGCCTTGTTGGCCATTTAAGGGTTTTCTATTTATTCTATTTTAAATGCAATGAACAGTCACTGAAAGGTTCAATCAAGAGGAATTGTGTCATGATCAGACTTATAATTTTACAAGATGATTCTGTCTAGAGTGTAGAAAGAAGAAGCCAAGGCTCCTCTTATAGCTCAAAGGCAAGATGTCAGTTACTTGGCTTTAGCTAATGACAGTGGGAATGAAAAGAAATGTACAAATCAAGAGATGTTGATTCTCCAGCATATATACGTAGATTTGATAATTGATGGAATTGGGAGGTGGTAACAGAGATGGAGAATTTAAAGATGACAGACTCTGGGCAACTAGGTAATATTTCTGGATGTGGGAAACCCTGATGGAGAAGAATGGGATTTTTAAAAAAAGTTATTTTTATTTATTTATTATTTTCAGAGAGAGGTGAAGGGAGAGATGGGTATAGAGGGAGAGAGACATCAATGTGTGGTTGCCTTTCACCTGCCTCTGACCACGGACCTGACTGGAGACCTGCCTTGCAACCTGGTCATGTGCCCTGGCTGGAGAATTGAACCAGTGACTTTTGGGTTCACAGGCCAGCACCAAGAATAGGATTTTTATATTTGTTGGCAAAGCCATTTACTATTTCACTAAAACAAGAAATGTTAGGCTGGTTTTTAATTTTGATTCTTTGTTTACTTATTAACCAGTCGAAGAGGAGACATTTTTCAACATTTACATTATGGAAAATGGGGGGAAAAATCTAGATAGGAGGCATTACCAGACAGTAATGGGGGACTGCTTGAGGTTGTTAATCACTAATTTATAATAATGCAACTCTTTCTTGTTCTGTAATTTTACTTTAACCATGTTCAGTAACCAAGGTGCTAGTATAGGTTAGGTAAATAATTTTCATCCAGGACTGGAGATTTTCTGCACTTGATGGAATTAAGATGAGGGCAAGGAGATTAGGATATTATAAATAAGAGAGTGACTGAAGTTTTGGGCCAAGGAATAAAAGTTGGATGTGGAGGAAAATTAATACAAAAGGGGCTTATGGGTGGCAGTGAAGTAGAGCAATTAGTACACTGAAGGTGCCCCTGGAGTCAAAGTACAGATGTGCTGGGAATAGTAGGATATTGTGCCCAGAGGGTGGGGTTATTTATTTATGATTCAATAGGACAGTTTTTAGTGTTGACAAGGTTTGGGGAATGGGTACAGAGTGGAGTGGAGGAGGATATCATCAAAGATAATGAAGTAAGATGTAATGGAATAGAGATAACCACTGCCATACTTTTCTCAGTTAATTTTTATAATCTTGATCTTATAATATCTTCAATTCCTTTTCTTCTCTCATGATTGGCCTTTCTCTGCTTCTGTTTCCACAAAGCTCATGAAAAAGATTTGATGCACTTATATCTCTTCTCCTCTAATTCTCTCTTGAACTCACTCTTCTTGCCTACCACTCCACTAAACCTGTCCTGTCAGGATCTCTCTGTATCACCATGACCACACATCCATCTCCCCCGAGACCTTATGTTATTGATCAGCAGCCTTTGACAGAGTTGATCCCTTCCTTCTCAAAATATTTGACATTGCTTCTAGGATGTTATAGCCTTTTGATTTTCCTCTACCTGACTAGCTGCTACCTCTTAGATATCTTAACTAGTCCCTCCTTTCTGTTTTTCCTAACACCTCAATATTGAGGCATCTCAGGACTCAGACTCTCATCCCTTCCCTTTTGCACCCTATCATTATCTCTTCTGTCTGTACCTACTCCCTAGATTATTTTGTACAGTCCCATTTCTTAAATATATCTATATAATTCCAACTTCTACATGTCTATCTCTAGGCATGATTTCTCCTTTGAACTCTTGACTTACAAGACCAAACAATACTCAATGTTTACTTAGGATAGTTAATAAGCATTTCACATTTATCACATCCAATTGAACTCTTTTTGCTCTGCTCAAAGGATGCTTCTCCATTTTGATAAACAGCAACTTACTCTTCCAATTGCTCAGGCTAAAATAACTGATTTTATCTTGTAGCCTTCATTTAGTCCTTCAGCAAAATTCCTTGCTTCCTGGTTTTAAAATAAACCCAACTATGTTTCATTACCTTGACCATTACTACTCTAACCTGACCCACACTCATATCTTGCCTGGAGTGTTCAATAGCTTCCTGTTCTCCACACAGTAGCCAGAGGGACACTTTAAAATGAAAGTTGTGTCATGACAGCTTTCTACTCAAAACCTTCCAGTAACTTCACTCTCTTAAAAAAAAAAAAAAAAGAAGAAAAAGAAAAAGCCAAAGACGTATATAATATGTTTAACATTGTTGTCACATCATTTTCCATCCTAGTTCATCTTTGTTGACTCTCTCTATTCCTGCCTCTCTGGCTTTTATTTTTGCTAATTCTTGAACATGCATAGCATGTTTCTGTCCTAAGGTATCTTCACTTTCTTCCTTTCCTGGAATAATTTATCTCTGGATAATTACATGGCTTGCTTCATCCCTTTCTTCAGGTGTCTGCCTAAATTTTATCTCATTACTGACCACTTGATATAAAAGAATATCTTTCTGTACTTTCATTTCTTTACCCTATTTTATTTTTCTCCAGAGTACTTATTACATCCAGACACATCCTATATTTATTTTGTTTATATAATTGTATTTTTTTTCACTTTACACTTTAATGTAAACCTCGATAGAATAGGGACTTGGTCTATCAATTTTTCTGTTGACTGTTATAATCTTTGCACTTTTCAATAATTTTTTTTATTGAATCAGTAAATGTATCTTTTTCAACTGAAAGGCTGAATAACAGAAGTAAAAATGCTAAATCAAGAGCAAAACAGACCTGAATTCTCAGGTCAGGTATTTAGAAGTGCTGGAAAATAAAGTAAGTCATTTATTTTCTCTGAACTTCAGTTTTGTTATCTGTAAAATGCGGCAGATGGACTACATGAATTCTAAGGACCTTTCTATCTTTAAGCAATGTCCATGCTGCTATAAATATTATTTGGACTTTTTGAAAGATGTGTTGATCACACACACGGTGAATGGCATGTGCTGGTAGTACATGGCTTCTTTGTGCAGGTACCTGTAAAATACATGAGGAATTCTCAAAACATGGCTTCAAACCTTTTTCTTCCTACCTCAGGGTCATGGACTTCTCTTGATATAAAGGAATGAAAAGGATTGTATACCTAAAGTAAAGCCATTTTTCTTTCCACAGCTAAGTTGCAGGCTATGAATTTTGATTTAGGAGTGATTTAAAATCACCACTATATACACATAAATGAAATTGGTAGTGTAGACTCCCTAGTGTTCCAGCTGCAGTTGAGAGGGTTGTCAAAGAAATAGCATTTTAAGACCATAATGCCTTAAAAGCTAGGGAGTACAAATACTGGTATATTGTGTTACATATGGCATTTAATGCACCTTTTTTTCCTTTATTGTTATTTTCCTAATTTTCCTTTTTTTACTATTTTTTCTTTCATTTTTATTGTTGACACTATTACAGATGTCTCCCCTCTTTCACTACCTCTGCCCAGCCTCTGCCCTGCCTTCCTTCTGGCCATCACCACATGGTTGTCTGCATCTGTGAGTCATGCAGAGATGTTCTTTGGTGAATCCCTTTTCCTTCTTTCATCCAGTCCCTCCTGACCCCCCTACTCCTGTTTAATGCACTTCAGATGTTTTCTATGGATGGTGTCTCAGTGAACTCTCTTGGCAGGCTGGTTGCTTCTTAATAATTTTCAAACCACTCGGCTACTGAGTTCCATTCCTGTTTTCTACAGCACTTTACAGATGATCTCTTCTTACAACATGATCTTTATAAATCAACACAAATTGCTGAAACTGCACCTCAAGAGGCTTTTCTTTAAAATACAGAGGATAGTGTTTAGGTAGATTTTATTATGTAGCCCTAATAAAAACATTTATATAGCAAAAGTCCAAGAATTAGTGAATAAATATTTGTTCTACTGTGAAGTAGTAGAGAAAATCACAATGAAGGGAGCATTTATTAGACCATTTCATAAAGTTAATGGCCCTTAAGAATATTCTCCAAGTTCACTATTGTTAAACTTCAATATTAACAGTCTCAGATGGGTTTAGAAGAGGAATGGCTATTTCCAACTTAGTTGTGGGAAGAGAAAAGATTTTAAAACATTCTCACTTTTTTTCCCCATTATTCTTTGAGTTTATAAGCCTTTATGGTTTGGGACTGTTAAGGAATAACATATAATATGGTTTTATTTTGGGCTTAAAGGAATTGCTTAGCTGTACATTATCCTGAAGTGTAGCTATATAAAAAGCAACAGATTATTATTTACAGATAGAATTATTTGAAGAATAACATTTTTATTTAAAAATCAAAATGTGATTAGTAATTTGAAATGTTCCTTGTTTAAGATAATTTGCTGTCATCCAGAGGATAGTGGGGCTTAGTGTGTATTAGGTGAGGATCATGTTTCCTTTTGTTTATCATTTTATGCTGTGTCTTTTACAGTCCCAGACACAGATAAAACACTTTCAAAATTTTGTTTAAAAAACCAGTTGTGTTCTACCTGTTTATTTTCCCTTGACACAGCAGATTTCATATTTTTATGTGAATATAGTAAGGAAGTTCTCTATATAGATAGAGGTGAGTTTGTTCTGATCACTTTGACCAAATTACCAGCTGTGTCTCCTTTAATCTTTGCATTTCACAGGCATTGACTTGAAGCAGCAAATAAACACAGGATGAAATATTTTTTTTTCTTATTCTATTGCATCATCTATAATATTTGCTTATTCTTTGTCCTGTCTTTTCTGTTACCTGTATACCCACTCTGCTTCATAATTATGTCACTCTTAGGTTTCAGGTAATGTCTCAACCCCAATATTATTTTTATCTGGTATGTGTACCAAAAATTTCAAAATATAATCACCTAAGGCCCCAATAACTGAAGTTAGTGTAGCTTAAATTAGTAGTTGGGTTATTGAATTCACCCTGGCTGGTGTGGCTCAGTGGATTGATGCTGGCCTGTGAACCCAAGGGTTGCTGGTTCGATTTCCAGCCAGGTTACATAACCAGGTCCCCAGATGGCGGAAGGTGAAAGGCAACCATACATTGACACTTCTTTTTCTTTCTTCCTCCTTCCTTGCCCTTCTAAGACTAATGAATAAAATCTTTTAAAAAAAGAATTCAGTTTTTCTAGTTTATGGAGAACTATTTATAAATAAAAATAACATTAGTCATACTAGTGAAATTGAGACTAACTTTTTAGAACAGACTCAGCTAATGATCTATTTGATAAATAACAATAGTTTATTTGATCTAGTTGTAAATATGTTTGACTGAATTCACTGGTTTCAGAAAAACACCCTTTTCTATTAGACCTGTTCACAGCTCAATCTTAGCTAATAAGTGATGAACAATGAGTTAATCCTTTATCTGATTTTTTCCTCATAGGAATTGGGCCAGATCTTCCTTGGAGAGGGAAGAGACCCAAGTGGGCACTGACAGACAAGTCAGGTGGGGTGGGTGTGTGCTCAAGGGAAGCAGAAGAGCCTTTCTTCCACTGTGTGGTTGGGAATATTTTATTAGTCCGTGTTTTTCAAAGAATGGCATGGCGCTTTTGATTGAGGGGCATGGGGAGGCTGTTTCCAAATATACTGCGTAGCCTCCTGGAGGAAACAGGAAGCAAAATGACCGAGTCTTAAAGAATCGGCACCCTAGTGAGACGGCCATAGAGTAAGCAGCTCAGTTGGGCAAATTTGGTTTTGAAGAAAAAAGAGAGCTGCTTTAGGAGGTGTCTGACCCTATCTTGGGTTGAGATTCTGCCATTTCCTTTGCTGTGACCTGATGCACATTGCTCATTGTTCATCCCCATGTTGAAGGCTGTGCCTGTACCAGTGTGGGGCCTGTGTAGCAATCCAGGAAGACAACCTACTCCTGCACGCCACATTGTTAAGACTTAAGGGTTATGCCACTGCCGAGTTATCCTGCTGACCTCATCCCTAATGTTCCGCGGCGCTGAGCCTTTTATGATGCTATCTCAGAGGTGATTGGACCTAGGGAGTCATTGCAGTTTGAGTGGTTGTTTATCAACCTGATTGGAGATGCTGTGAGATACACAAGATGGTAAAACAGGGTGAGATTGGTAAAGACTCGGCAAATACGAAGAGAGGAGATGACAGCAGCATCAATGAATGCTGTCCCACAGTGCTACTGCGGGACATTTCTTAGGGAATGGAGAGCACTCGGAGAAGCTGGGAACTCTGTGGTGATCTGGACAAGGACTAGTTTTGTTGACAGTGATAAGTTACTCTCACTCCCCTGTCTTTCGCAGGCTGGAAGTTTTCATTTTTTTAAAAATGTTACTATGAAAGTCCCTTTATACATGCCTCAAAGCCTCACAACAACCCTAAAAGTTTGGACCCCCAGGTCTACATGTTCATAAGCTTCTGTGCCAATCACGTGTACCCCAAGTCACATATCACTTCCCAGGCCTAGATGAAATGACTCACAGGGGAGTTAGGATCTGGCCTCTGAGGTGGGGAGCTGAGTGACACAAGTGCAGGGTCATTATCTGTGCATGGGAATGAGATGGGAGATGGGGGTGCAGTACCAGGTACACACTGTAACTCTCTCCCGGCTGTGAGCTGCTCCATGGTACAATTTCTCCTTGCAAGTCCTCCAAAAAATACTGTGCTGGAAGTCATTTGGTCCATGACTTCCCATGAACCTGGTGTCATTACACATTGAGTTACATTCCTTTGCATGTTTGTTTCTATCCCTGTTCCTATTTTCCTCCCCTCATTGCTCCTCCTAAATAAAGTTTTTACCTTCTAAAGGAAAGTTTTAATTTGCTCAAGCTCTGTTTGGTAGAGGACCTAAGCTAAGATATTCCATTATTTGAAATCTGACAAAATTAAGGTATATATATATATATATATATATATATATATATATATATATATATATGATGATCTGTTATTAAATCTCTTCCTAGCTGATCTGTTATTCTCTCCTTTCTATTGTTACCAGTTTGCCTGGCTCCCTGGGGCTGGCTTCAAAGGCCAAAATTCAAAATGTCAGAATTAGAGTAAGGAAAGGTTTATTGATCAAGAAGACATCAGTTCAACAAGATGGGGGCCTTAAAGCTTCTTTAAATCATTTTAAGAGAGCCTGGAGTTCAGGCTTCTTTTATGTCAAGGGAAGGGAGGATGAGTGACACCTAGGCACCAACAGGGATCCAGGGAAGGGTGTGTAATCTCTGACTCTCTTCATTCCCATGTCTGTTGACCCCTGATGGTCTGTCTCCAGTTTTGAGGCACCTGCAAATCTTGGCCAAAAGATCACGTCTCAAGCAGAATTCTAATAATTGGTTCATCTACAGAAGGAGCCATTCCTTCGAGGGCCAAGAGAGAAATGCAGGCTAGCATTAAGAGAGAGCCAGAGGGAGCAAGTATTTCTTAAGTTTTCTATAAAGCTTATCTTTACACATAACTTGTACTACTGAAAATTTTAGCTCAGAGGGAGTTGATTGTGTTCTTTCATTTTTTTCAGGAATTATAGTGACTTCTTGTTATAGATCAGATTGATTTTTAAATTACTTTGTAGAAACTCAGTGAGTTTTGCAATTGAGGTCTTATGTTCACGGAAAGGTATTATCTCGGTAGGATCATAGATTTTGTTCAATATTTTTCAGCTGCTGAATATTAAAAAATAAAAGACACATCAACAGACCTGTAACTAGAACAATAACAACTAAGAAGTAAACTCTGTCAGCCTCAGTGGTGATGCAGTTTGCAGTGATGAGTCAATAGTCATTCACATTTAAATGTTAGCTGATCAATGGCCTTTGTAAAGATTGTTTTGTACTTCTCTCAATGCAGCACCCTTGTTCCTGATGGGATGCTTTTGGAAGAAAAATACCATAAATTCCCTTTTTGATATAGATACATTATTTTAATCTTTCATTCTACTTAAATGTCCATGAAGAAATATGATCTTTTTATTACTGGGAAAATTGTATAAGCTGATCTGTCCTTATATGAGTTAACACTAGCTGCTATAACAGATAAATCCCAGAACCTCAGGGGCTTTACATCAAAGTAGTGACTCAAAAAGTTAGGCTTCTTTCACCTTTTGGCATTTCCACTGCCATCTTCAATAGGCTATAGGGTGGAAGAGATGCTCTCAAGGTCATCTTCTGGACTATTATTTACATTCTGATCAGCAAAAAAGGGAAGACGAGGAATAGGATTACCTGTGAAAAGTTTTATTGGCTAGGCCTGGTTGAGATATCCATCATTTCTGCCCTCATTCCATAAGCCAGAACTCAGTAATAATGGCCATATCTGTATGCAAGAGAGTGGGAGATTAGGGCCTGGCTGTGTGGCCAAAGGGTTTGGGAGATGACTAGCAATTTCTCTTTTTTTTATAGTCCATAAAGAGTATTTGATCCTGAAGAATTTGAGGGTAGCCTGGCTAGCTCAGTCAGTAGAGGATGAGATCCTACAGGATTTGAGGGTATTTTAAAAGACTAATCATTTCTTGACATTTTACTAACGTTTTTCTTTCCAAGTCTCATCTATCCATTTACTATAAAACTCCTTGATTATAGAGAATAAAATGAGGTGGGTATCAGGCTTCATAGATAACAATTTCTAAAGGGTTCATAGATCTGGAATGATTGTTTTTCCTTTATGACTTCAAAGTATTTGAATTTTTAAGCTCCTAAGTGAGAGAAAATATATTTTAAATAAGTAGATGAAGACAAACCTGCCTTGGATTTTTTTCTGGTCAGAATTCTGTTTATCAGAGTCAAACTACAACTTTAGCTATCTGAAGACTTAGAAATTTGGGAATCTTTTCATGCATTCATCATGAACGAGTCATATCTTAATTAAAACAATGACCGCTATCAAATTTAATATTTATATCACCTTGAGGAGTCCAGTCAAGATGGAGGCATAGGTGCACATGCTTTGCTTCCCTGCACAGCCATGGGAAGGATTACAGCTGACCTCCGAGCAAAAAGCACCAAGATCACACACCTATAGGGAGTCAGCATGGCACCTGCGGGCCGGAGAAATTGAGTAAGTTTGGAGGAGTCTCTGGGAGCCCCTGGCCACTCTGGCCAGCAACCTGCTCCAGCTGCTGCTGGTGGATTGGCCTGCCCACTGAGGCATCCAAGCCTGCCCAGACTGAGAGTGGATTGCTTGGCCCTGCTCCCCAAGGCACAGCACTTGCTGGCAGAAGTGCCTCAAGCAGCAGTAGTGGCCCAAAGAACAACCCACAGGTCCTGAGAGAAACCAGACTGCATGGTGCTTAGACTTCACCCCCAGGGTGCCCTTGCTTTGGAGTGCTCTGGGCAACAGAGGTAGTATGCCCAAATGGAAGCCCAGCAGGCAGGGGCTGCAGGGCAGCAACCAGTCCATCAGCCCTCACAGAAACAGCATATTGCTCCAATCCACACCCAGCTCAGCAGTGGCAGGAGCTGGCTCAAACCAGAGCCCAGTGGGTATAGACTGCATGCTCCAGCTGGAGCTCTTAGGACTGGCTTGGCAACTGACCCACTGGCCCCAACCCCCAAGGCACCTGTGTTGCTCATGGGAGTGTCCCAGCAAGGCAGTAGCAGACACAAACGGGAGCCCAGCAGGGTAGGGGCTGCATGCTCCAGCCTAAGCTCTGCCTGGTGGCAACCCCCCCACTGGCCCTCACAGAAACAGATTGCATAGTGCTCAGCCCCTCCCACCAAAGTGCCTGTGCACTCAGGAGCATCCCAGCAACAGTGGTAGCAGGCCCAAACAGGAGGTCAGCAGCAGGAATAGAGTACTTCAGTCCAAGCTTAAGTTGAGAAAACCTAGAAGTCTGAACCATGGAATCCTGTAGTACCACAGAAGGTCACTAAAAGAAGTCAGGGAGTCATAGCAGATTAATATAAGAAACAAAAATAAACAAGAAAAGACACCTAAAATGTGCAAAAAAAGAAACAGCCCATCACTGAAAGGAAAGGAGGAATCACCAGAAGAACTACTAAGTGAAATAGATAAGCAATCTATCAGATATAGAATTCAAAGCAACGGTTATAAGAAAACTCAATGAACTCAATAAGCTCAAAGAAAACTATGAAGAACTCCAGGGGAACTATAAAGAACTCCAGGGAAACTACAAGGAGTTTATGGAAAATTATACCAGCATTAAAAAGGACATAGAAACCATCAATAAGATTGAGGAGGAAATGAAGAATACAATTTCTGAACTCAAGAGCACAGTAGAAGGAATCAAAAGCAGGTTATAGGACGCAGAGAACTGGCCCAGCAAATTGGAGGACAACATGAAAAAAATACCCATACAGTGCAGCAAAATGAAAAAAGAAGGAAAAGAATGAAGAGGAGCTAAGAGAGCTACAGGACAACATGAGACAAAATAATATCCGTATCATAGGGATACTAGAAAGAGGAAGAGGAGTAAGGAATAGAAAACATGCTTTAAAAAGTTGTGACAGAAAGGTTCCCAAATTTGGTAAGAGAAAAAGTTACCCAAGTCCAGGAAGCAGGTCCCAGTGAAGATGAACCCAAACAGGCCTATACCAAGACATCATAATTAAAATGGTAACATTCAAAGATAAAGAGAGAATCCTAAGGGCAGCAATAAAGAAAGAGCTAATAGCATACAGGGAGCTCTGATAAGGCTAACAGCTGATTTCTCAACAGAAGCACTATAAGCCAGAAGGAATGGCAAACAATACTCCAAGCAATGAAAAGCAAAAGTTTCCTACCAAAACTACTCTACCCAGCAAGGCTCTCATTCAAAATGGAAGTAAAAGAAGGAACTTCTAAGACAAAAGAAAGCTAAAAGACTACATCTCCACCAAACTAGCATTGCAAGAAATGTTAAATGTTCATGCAGGAGAATAGTGTGTTTAGTGAATGTTGACCAGATCCATACAGCTTGAAAACATTAGAGATATTTAGTATTTTATAGTTCTTGATATGCCTGAACGGACATTATGCTGTGGTGCTAACTAAATAGTGTGGCTAGGGTGGTGACAAAGACTGAAAATTCTATTTAATGAGAAATAATAAAGTACATGTGAAGAGCCCTTGGGGGATGTGTAGGATGAAATAAAAGTTTGGCCACATATGAGGTATTTTGAAATACTTGAAGGGTATATAATAAAGGGTATGAATTTAGTCTGTGTGGTCCAGAGGAAACAAATAAGACCAAGGGATGAAAGTTATCTCAAGGTTTCATCTTAAATTGTGGAAGGCTTCTGTTTTGGAAATGAACAGTGATAGAACCATTCACCTCAGTGTGAGTAACCAGGGAGGAGGAATCCTTTGTTGGATTATTGTAAATGGGATTACATACTGACATTAAGATGCTTTGCTTCTGTTGATTCTAGGAAGTGTTGTAACTTGGACTCTCTAATGGGAATGTATGAACTTGAATCTGGGCTTCACAACTTATAGGTGTGACTATGGGCAAGTTAGTTTACCTTTCCATGTGTGTAAATAAGGTTGTAATAACACTGGCCTCGAAGAGTGTTTGTGAAGGTTAACTGAGAAAATAATGCATATAAAGTGCTTAGCATATTACTGGCACATTGGGAAACATTCTGGAAGTATTAATCCTCATCATCACTATTATTATTGAAGGCTAGATCCATTGGCCTTCTTATGTTTAATGACTCATAATCTGTACTGGACAACATTCATATAGATTGGCAAACATGTCCTGTAGTGGGCCAGATAGCAAATATTTTAGACTGCGTGGGTCATTGACATTCTTGTTGCATATTCTTGTTTTTGTTTGTTTACATTTTCACGTTGCTTTAGAAATGGGAAAAATACTCTAAGTTCAGATACCATATGAAAACAAGCTTGAAGGACTGATTTAGTCTATAATTTGCTGACATCTGATATACATGAATAAAGAAATTAACCAAATAAGCACTATAGAATTAAGAGACAGCAACTGACTTTATTAAGAAGTAAGGTAAAAAACTGGCACTTACAGAGTATACACCCATGAGTGGGACATTTCAGGTCCAGGCTTGGAAAAGGAAGAGTACTTATAAGCCAGAGCTACTTAGATAGAAGAGGAAGAAAGCAGGTTCACAAAAATGCCTATTATAGCATCAGCTATAAATGTTATGTAAGAGCCCCAGAATAGTATTATGGCTGTAAACATGTCAGATATAAGTGCCAAGGGCCTAATTACAGTTCCTGTCTAGTTTAATCCTGTAACCATTAGCAACGGGGAGGACAGCATCTGGGTTTGCTATCCCCCTAGTTTGATTTTCCTAGTTTTTCTCCTTCCTAGTAGTTGCTTGCTACCACGGTAGAGAAAGTAGAGTTCTGTAGAAAAAGAAATGCCCAAAGATACCTGCTGGATGTTTTAGGCCAGGCCTCCTGGGGTGAAGAGACAGTCCCTTAGTGGACATTTTTATAGGTCAGGATTAGTTCCTCGCTTTGGAAATCCTACAATAAATTTTTAGTTCACTCGAAAGAGATTAACTTCTTGAAATAGACACATGCTAACCTATTTCTATAAAGTGTGGTTGGCCAGAATAAGACATTGTTTTAAGTATTTTTCTGCCCTATTCTCCCCATCCCCAACACTACTTCCACTAAGAAAACAGACTTGAACAACATAAGGTTACTTAATAAGCAAAGAGTCAGACAAAAAGGGTTAGATATTTTTAAGAAATATGCACTCAACCTATGGCAGCCTGATGGATTACCTTTCTCTGCTCTAGGGATATTTGATTCAAGACCAAGGAATCAAAGTACCTTTCCTTCTAGATAGCACTGAATTAAGCCTGACAAACTCTTACTCCCTATTCCCTTTTCTATTAGCCACCAAAGCACTATTTCCTCTAGTGTAGTTGGATAGTTTATAGCTTTCAGAGATGATTTTGTGAACATTTCAGAGCCTGCTGTGTGCCTGGTAACATGTTATATAGTGGGAACATGATGAACAGAAAGCAAGTTACTGGCCCTCAAGGAACTCACAGTTAAAACATGAAACTGGAATGGCTGAGAGAGGCACCAGGGCAAGTGCAGAACAAGGGCACCAGACCCAACCTGCAGGAATTAGGGTGAAATGATACTGGAGGAGCGAGGGGATAAGAGGTGGAACGTTTCAATCAGAGAAAACAGTATGTGTAACGGATCAGAGTTGAGAGGCTGTAGTGCATGCCCTGCTAGCTGAAAATAATTCTGGGCAGCTCTAGTGATGAGTGGGAGCAGGGAAGGGGCCAGGTTCAGAGAATGAAGATATAAACAAGAGCCAGGTAATGAGGAGCCCTTGCTTATTACAGCAATGACAATCAGTTTATGTTTCATCTGAATGCAATTGGGAATCTTCAGGGGTAAGAGTTTTCTGAAGATTAGTACTCTAATGGTTTATAACTTTTTTTTTTTTCAATTAAAAGGTGACTTTTTATTAACCTTGCACTAATTTTTTGTTAGAACTCTCCATTTGGAGCCTATAGAAAATAGGTATTTTATTAGTTTGCTGTTGCTATAAAATTGCTGCCTAACAAGCCATCTCAAAACTCAGTGGCTGAAAATAACAATCTTATTTTCATGGATGTGTTAGTTGGCTTGGGGCTGTATGATCTAGGCTTAGATTTCCTAGGAGGCTCTGATGGTCTGGGCTAGGCTCATGCTATAGTTCTCCAGGGTGAATTGACTCATGTTGTCTTTGACCAGGATGGGCCTGGCACACAAGATTCTAAGCTTCCTCCTGGGAATAAGAGGCTAATCTGGGCATGTCTCATTCATGGTGATGGTAGAGGTACAGGAGAGTGAGAACCTCTTAAGACCTGGGCTCAGAATTGTCATATTATTCCTTCCTTCCTGTCTATAGGCCAAAGCAAATCACATGACTAAATCCAGCATCAGTGGAGTAGGTATGTTTGTCCCATGGAAGTGAGGAGGGTGACATGAATATGTCTGAACAATAATGCAACCTACCATAGGAAAAATAACCACAACAACAATACTGTTTTTGTGTGTGTGAGAGAATTAAAAATAATCCATGTAAAGTACTCAGCATAGAGTCTACCTCATACAAAGCATTCAATAAATGCTAGCTACAATTAGTTGCATAGTAGAGTTAAACAATTTTGTGTATTAGTTACTCCTGGCAGGAAATGAATGGTGCTCGTGGAGATGGATGAGAAAAAAATTTATTGGAGGGATTATTTACAGAAATAGGCATGGTTATGGGAAACCATAAAAAACTGGAAGCTGCCCTGGCTGTTGGCTCAGTGTATAGGCACCAGCCTGTGAACCCAAAGGTCGCTGGTTCGATTCCCAGTCAGGGTACATAACCAGGTTGCAAGCCAGGTCTCCAGCCAGGTCCGTAGCTGGAGGCAGGTGAAAGGCAACAATACATTGATGTTTCTCTGACTCCCTCCCTTCCCCTCTCTCTGAAAATAATAAATAAAATCTTTTTTAAAAAATTGGAAGCTATTAACACCCTTAGGTGTGAGGGACAAGATTTTACCAGGATTCAGTAAGAGTTTCAGCAGAAGTGCTGCTTGATAGGAGTCGTAGCCTTAGGGAAGAGAACACAGCCATTGCCAAATCCACTACCTGGCAGGGAGAGAGCTGGGGGAATAAATACCCAGACCTTTCTCTCCTCTTTTGGTCTTTTGCCAGAGCTTTACATTAGTGGTCCCAACCAGAAACCAAAAGGCAATATATGTTAATGGCTTAGTTTGTAGAAGTCAGCATCCCAGGGTGCAGAGCAAGAAAGGGAAAGGCAGGGAAGGGAACTGGTATACTTTATGAGTCGATGAGTTTCCAAATAGAAAAATATTCCTTTTTTTCCTTTTAGTAATTATGTTTCTGACCATAATCTAGCTTTCCATGAAAGGTTGTTGCTTTCTCTTCACTATCAAAAACATTAAAAGCCCAAATGTCTATAGCTTCATTATTCAATTAAACACAAATAAAACTGTGTCAGTAAGGGGGCCAGACTAGGTAGCACATGGAGAAGAGACAGACTCAGTGTCCTTGATAGAAAATCTATTTTCACAGTTTTCAAATGGGATCAATGCTGTCAAAGAAGCAGAAAATACCTCTTTCCCTCATTGCCTTTAGAAATTACATTATGCCATGGGTGATTCAATATTCCTATGAAATTGAGCAGAGAGATCATCATAATTCAGAGGAAAAAGGACCTCATCATGAATTTGGCCTATCTCTACTGTCAGCTAACCAAAGTCAGCTAAAAAAATGCTCAAAAAGTATTTCCATATAAAGTAATTCTCTTCATAATTAAATTGTGCTAAACCAGGGGTGCTTCTCCCCCCACACATGCTTAGAATCTGGGCAGAAATTTTGATTTTCTTTTTTCCCTTCTCTACAAACCATTTTTTAAAAAGTTTTATTTATTTATTTTTAGAGAGAGGAGAAGGAAGGGAGAGAAACATTGTGTGGTAGCCTCTCACGCACCTCCAGCTGGGGACCTGGCCCACAACCCAGGCATGTGTCTGACTGTAACTCAAACTAGCTACCCTTTGGTTTGCAGGGCTGTGCCCAATCCACCAGCTACACCAGCCAGCCCACCACCCCCCGCTCCCACCTTTTTTTTCCCTCTCAATAGCTCTAAGAATCTTTTATGACTTGTCTCGAGTCTTTTGTTTTAGATTTCTATTTTATATACTTTTGCTTTAGTTTTATTCTGTTCTAGTTTTGGAGGGCCATTCACACAGATCACAGTCACAAGGGTCTTTCACCTGTTTAGCAAGCATTTGTGGAGCACATGCCCAGAGCCTGGAGAGAGGCCAGCCTCTCCTTTCACCATATTGGATGAATGGCCAACCTGTCTTTACCTGCACTAGTTTATTCAGTTCCGTTTTTGCTCATTTCTCATTGTATGTTTTTATTCCCTTCCTAGCACTCTCTCTGCATTTCTTCTTGAAGTTGTACTCACTTTGTCAAATTCAGGACTGTCATTAGTAGAAAAGACGTGTTTCCTTTATTTATTTATTTTTAGATTTTTATTTCTTATTTTTAGAGACAGAGATGGGGAGAGAGACATCAGTGTATGGTTGCCTTTCACCTGCCTCCAGCCATGGATCTGGCTGGAGACCTGGCTTGCAACCTGGTTATGTGCCCTGGCTGGGAATTGAACCAGCGACCTTTGGGTTTGAAGGCCAGTGCCTTGTTCACTGAGCCACCAGCCAGGGCCTGTTTCCTTTATTTAAAAAATAAGATTTTATTTATTTTTAGAGAGAGAGGAAAGCAAGGGGAAGAGGAGAGAAACAGTGATGTGAGAGCGAAACATCCATCAGCTGCCCTCACATGCTCCCAACAGGGACCTGGCCCACAAGCCAGGCTTGTGCCCTGACCCAGTATCTAACTGGGGATCCTTCTGATTCTCAGGACAACCCCAACCTGCAGAGCAACACCAGTCAGAGCAAGGCCCGTTTTCTTTACTATAGTGGTTTTCCCTGATACGCTAGGATACATTTCAAGACCCCCAGTGGATGCCTGAGACTCAGAATTGTACCAGACCCTGTGTATACTAGGTTTTGTCCTAGACACACATACCTTTTCACATGAATCACTTCACAGTTTCTTTTTGGCTTATCTGACTGACCAGCATCTCTATTCTTATACTTTGGGACCATTGCTAATTAAAATAAGGGCTACTGAGTGCAAGCATAGTAATATGTAACAATTGATCTGATAGCCTAGACGGCTACTAAGTTACTAAAGGAAGGGTAGAGTATTAGTGTGAATACACCAGACAAAGGAATGGCTCATTTCTTGGCCAGATGGCATGAGATTTCCTCACACTCGTCATAATGTCATGCAATTTAAAATTCATGAATTGTTTATTTCGGAAATTTTTCATATAATATTTTTAACCATGGTTGACCTTGGATAACTAAAACCTTTGAATAAAGGGAGACTACTGGAATCATATTGAGAGCTTGGGACTCTTCAGTGTTCAGGTTAAAGATAGTCCTATATCAGAAAAGGATCAATTACAGACCTGCATGTTGGCCACATTTTCACTCTCAGTTCCCAGGGGTTTGGAAGGTGTGTTCAGACCCATTGACCTGGCAGCAAGCAAGGAAATCCAGAGTTTGTAGTGAGCCTCACAGCCCAGGGCCTGGGACTAGGTATATTTCCTGAATATCCATCTCAAATGTTTAGCTCTTGCTGTCACTTGGGTCAGGCATATCATAGGCTAAATTCAATGAAAGTAGAGGCCTTGCTCTATTGCAATGTCCATAGTACATAGAGCAATGACCGGTACATAGAAAATGCTTAATAAATATTTGTACAATACATGTATCATGAATGGTGAGGGCATAGGAAAGACCTGCCTATGGAAGAGGATAGAACCAGGGGGAGAGGAACCAGGCATTGTTTTATATGGAAGTTAAATGTAAATATATGTAATTCTTACAGTCATTCTAAGAAATGGATATTATTTCCTATTTTATCTGAGCAATTTGAATTTCATAGAAGTTAAAAGTCCTCTAGCTGGTCTGTGGCAGAACTGGAATTCAATCCCATGTATCTTCTTCTAAAGCGTATCTTCTCCCCTCTCTGTATTCCTTACATAGAAAAACAGAGGAACTGTTTTTCTCAACTCTGTGGGTTGAGGGAAGTTAGATATGTACTAAGGGCTACAAATTTTCTGTGACATTTAAAATATTTTTGTGTTTTCCTTCCAATCATCATATAAAAGAAAGAAATTTAAAACCTATTTGAGATGGTCTGGATAACCACTTTATAACCAAGCATTGTTGCGTGTTTTCCAAGAAAGTCTGTACTTGGGGTGTGTATTTGCGGAGTCAGTTGGAGACAAGTGGTTCTGGTTTAAATGCCACAGCCTGCTGTAAAGAGAACAGAGGTGGATTTAATCTTATCCACTGCTTTACATTCAGCTCTGGCCAAGTGACATCAAAGCATGGTTTACAAAATGATTTGCACCATAGTAGCCATATTCTTTATGCTAGAAGTAGCAGTTTAGTTCCAGCAAAAGCATTGTCATTTATCACATTACAGTAATGTTAAAATTTAAGTTTATTGATTGTGGGGTTTTGACTTAATTTTTAACTTTCATTTTTTTTTTTTTTAGTTGCATAGCAGCTAGAAGCATAAGTAGTTTATTCCTAGTTTTATGTTTGTACTTTCTTAGATCATTCTGTGATAAAATATTTTGCCAACTTAAATGTTTTCTACTTAATTTTTTTTTTTTTTCTTTAAAAATATACACTTTACTGTGAACCCAAAGGTCGCGGTTCGATTCCCCAGCCAGGGCACATAACCACGTTGTGAGCCAGGTCTCCATCCGGATCCGTAACTGGAGGCAGGTGAAAGGAAACCATACACGGACTCTCTCCCTTCCCCTCTCTCTAAAAATAATAAATAAAATTTAAAAATAGGCACTTTATTCAAGTTTGGAAAGCAGTGATGTAATTCCTTGTGAACTAATACATGTATCTTATGAGATTGTAAGTTCTCGAGATAGATAGCATGTGATTACTCATTTTGTAATGTCTGCTCCATCCCCTCATGCCTATAATACATCATCATTCAGTCACTTAACAGATATTTACTGAGAATCTCCCATTTCCGGCACTATGTAGACTCAGGTAGCAAAGAAATGAATGTGACTGGCTTCCTGCCCACATGGAGCATACATTTCAATAGGGTAAAACCAGACAGAAAAGAAAGAAATCCACAAACATGAAATGCTTGCATTCTGAATAAATGCTACAGGGAAATAAATAACGTCCATGGTCATCATCCCACCGCCGCAGCTGCTGTTCAAGTCAGCAGTAACTCTTACCTCTGTGTTGCCAAACCCACTGCCTGCTTTTCTGCCTTTGTCTTTTTTGCTAGAGTTGTGTACCAAATCTTTCTTTTTCAATATTTTATTTATTTATTTTCAGAGAAAGCGAGGGAGAGGGCCATCAATGTGTGAAAGAAATGATTGGTGGCCTCTTGTATGAGCCCTGATCAGGGGACTGCACCCACGCCCCAGGCAGGTGCCATGACTAGGAATCAGACTGGTGACCTTTTTGCTGTATAGGATGATGCCCAACCAACTGGGCCACACTGGTCAGGGCTATACTAAAACATTTTTTAAAAACTGATTTGTGTTAAATAATGTTCTTGTGCTTTGAGTCATTCTTTACAGTGCCTTTCCTCCGAACCTAGATTTACCTTCTTTGCCTGGATTAATTTTTTTTATTTGTGGTTTTCTTAAATTACTCCTCAAATTTAGGCATCATCTCTTCATGTAGATTGCAAGTAACTTGAGAGCAGAGGGTATATTATCTGCTTGTCTACATGTTGTGATTGCCCTACACCTAGTGGGTGCACTATAGCATTGGACTTGGCTAATTGGGATCTGCTTTCTGGTTTACCATGGTTTTAAGCTCTGTAGGGCTTTACATATCTAACTGAGGCAGGATCTGATGGGCCTGATGACTAGGTTCCCTCCCCTCCACCTTTTCTTCAATGGCCCTTCCTTCCTTCCTTTCCTTTCCTTCCTTCCTTCCTTCCTTCCTTCATTCCTTCCCTCCCTCCCTTCTCTCCCTTTCTCCCACCTTCCTT
The DNA here is from genome assembly GCA_004026585.1 of Noctilio leporinus. NCBI lineage: Eukaryota > Metazoa > Chordata > Mammalia > Chiroptera > Noctilionidae > Noctilio > Noctilio leporinus. The sequence goes on from PVIW01008817.1 coordinate 25,532, forward strand.
CTTTCCAACATCTGCATTGGGGTAGGATTTTGTTTGACAAAAGGTTCTGTCCCTTTTGTCATCGGTAAAATAGTCTGTATACCATGTTATTAAGTCTTGGAAACTGATCAGTACATATACTGGAGAGTATACTTCTATCTGGTCAGATACAGTCAACTAATTTTACCATTTTGTTAACAAAAGTAAATGAAAACTGGCAGAACTTCATAGTTAAAAGTGTCTTGGATTTTATCTTGTTCAATCATCCAATTTTACAGGTGAGAAAATTTCAGTCAAAGAGGTAATGTGCTGTTAGCCAGATAACTAGTTAATGGCAGATTTCAGAATGTTTTCACTATCCCATGCTGCATATGTAAATATACAATTTCTGATTTTTCTGTCAACTGTGATATGTTGTAGTGTGGTAACAGAAGATACAGAGATTGAGAGACAGGAGCACAACGCATAGTTATGCTGCACTTTTTTTATCTGCCTGACTTATATGGAACAAGTAAGTGGCTGGCTGGGGGCACACATGGGTATATGTACATTTGAATACATATAGATAGCACTTAATAAGTACTGAATTGCATAGGCTAAGATATTTACATATAGTTTGCCATATTCTAATGTTCTCTCTTTTCTCTATTATTATCAGCATTCCTCATGGCCAAAATTAATGAAGATGAAACTGATACAGAGTGAGATGCTATAGATATGATTAGGTAAATCTGAGTGGAGCCCTGGCTGGTGTGGCTCAGTGGATTGAGTGCCAGCCTGTGAGCTAAAGTGTGGCCACTGCGATTCCCAGTCAGGGCACATGCCTGGGTTGCAGACCAGGTCCCTGGTTGGGGGTGCACAAGAGGCAACCACACATTGATGTTTCTCTCCCTCTCTTTCTCCTTCCCTTCCCCTCTCTCTAAGAATAAATAAATAACATCTTTTTAAAATGATAAATCTGAGTGGATAACAATTTGAAGGTTGGACAATATAAGCCTAGGTCTTGGTACTTGAAAATTAACCCTGAGCATACTTTTTAGGTCCCTTTTTCTTAAGTAATGAAGGTTTGCAATATGAATTCAGGCATTAGCAAAGAAAGCAGGGATATTAGTGTATGAAGCCTGAAATCTCATTCCAGACATCCAACAGGCTCTAACTCAGAATAATGGTTAAGAGCAGGGCTTTTCGAATCAACAAATCAAGGTTAGAATCCTTACTAAAGGGGCTACTTTGTGTACCTCCTTAACTTCTCTCTGCCTCAGCTTTCTCAAATAGAGATAATGAGAGCAACTACCTCATGGATTTGTAGTTAGTTTGTAAGGTAGAGGTGGAGTGATGCCTGTGAATTTCTTACCATGTCTGGAATATAGTGAGGGCTCAACAAGGTATCGTCACTTTGTTGTTATTAACTGCCAGGTCATCCTGCCATACCTTCAGATGCAATGCGCCCAGCTTTCATCTCTGCTACTCTGTGAAGTGAAATTCCAGGTGTTGGCTTTTGTTCTCATATCATTATATTAACTAACTACTTTTTCTGCTTAAAAAAAAAAAAAAGAAAAAAAAACAAAAAACCGAAAACAAAAAAACATCCCAAGTGAAAGGTTGTGATTGGTTTAGCCTGTCAGCAGTTTTGTAAAGCAGAGTTCTTACTTGAGGCTATTTTATGTCTTACTGGCCAGCCTAGCAATGGACCACTTTGGGGTCAGGTGCTAAGCAGCCACCAGACAGAATGAGACAGTTTCTAAGTAGGGAGTCCCCAGGCAGGAGAACGTATGCCTGGCAGGCATTCTGGTGCTTCCTAAAAGAAACAAACCTATCATGTTGCTTGACCAGTATCGGGAGTGTAGAAAGATAGCCAAATTGTTGTACTTTGATTAATAATAAATATGATGCTTAAATGAGTCAAATATATATCATTTTTCTAGGCAATAGTGTTGATAGTGATTCTGCACAGAGAAAAAGAAGGTTGGAAATAAGACAACAGACTAAACAAAGGTCACTCAGGGCAAATCCTGTATTTGTGATACAGGATTAGAGCTCATCCAAGTTTCTGGCACTCAGTAGTTACCTAGAGGGAAACAGAATGTGGAGTCAGCCTTTCAGAATTCTATTGACTCTAACCTGCTATGAATTATAGGCAGTTATGCAACTGCTTGGAGAGATTTCTTCCCAAGACAGTCTGACCTCAATTGCTCTCCAGATCATTTTGTATCATTTGTATTAATTATTTTAGGCTAAAGGTAGATGAGGAAATGGAAACAGTCATTTTAAAAAACTTCAAATGAATCAATTTGATGACCAGAAAGGATGGGTGTTTCTCTTGGATCTCCAATGTGAAGTTCTAAAGTTCCAACTGGAAAAATTGTGGCAGCTGCTAGTTTTTATGCATCCTTGGGGATAAGATTTTGATACGCTTGACATCTGCCTGCAGTGACTGTTACAGGCTTTGTCTTATACTTCTAGACACAGAACTCTCCATGATTATCGTGGAAAGCTTTCTGGGGACTCAGGAGACTCAGGTCCTGGTTTGATCACTACTAGCTCCGTGTACTTGGAGAAGTCACTTAATTTCACCAGCCCCAGCTCCTGCATCTGCATGCTAGGAGTTAAGATGATTCTTATCCCTGTCACAGTCCTAGCACTGCATGATGCAGATTCACAGGTCTTTCTTTTTTTGATTGATTGGCCCATTCAATGTTTTGTTTCTAGATCATGCTGTGCAAATTTATGCCTCTATCTTTTGCACCGTATATACTCTTTGCTCCTTCATTTATTAATGCAGTCATTTATTGATTCTTTAATTTCACACTTATTAAGCATATACTATCTTCCTGGCAATGATGATACAAAACTGACTGACATGCTCTCTGCTCTCAAAATTCTGAAATTCAAGTATGAAATATAACAATCATCTCGTATGACTCTAATACATTTCTTTAATGTTTTTGCTGTTCTTTTCTTTCCCTCAGGTTTTTGCATATTCTCCATCCCTTCCACTTCCTTTCCCCAAACTCTCATGCCTAAAAATGACCTGCTCATCCCTAGGTCTCAGATGCAAGTTCTTCCTTTGGGAAACAAACTACCTAGAATAAGACTTCTATCATGTATTCTCCTAACACCCTATACTTCTTCTAGCCTGACATTTATGACACATTAATAACAACTTGCTTAAACCATTACGTAAGTCATTAATTTGTCCAGAAAGAAAATTTTACTTTTGGACAATATGAGTGTCCATGGATTCCTAAGGATACTGCAAAAATTCTTGTTTTCTTTTCCCATCTATCTGTTTATAGAGTTCAACTCCAATGGACATAAGGGGTCTTTATTTTGTGGGCTTCCTTCCTCTCTCTCCTTCTATTCTGCCTATTTAGTTTCTCCGTCAGTAATCCCATCTATTGTTCCTTGAGTAGGTGGTGGGGCAGTGCTATGTTTTCAGGTCTACATAACTTTGAAGGGTAGTTTAGATGCTTCAGCTACTTCAGAGTGAAAAATCTAGAGGACAAAATGAGGTGAAAATAAAGGAGTTCAAATGTGTTTGCCTCACTTGATTAGTGTTTTGTTTTCCTATACTACTAGTTTTTATCAGGGCAGAGACCAGTCTGTTTAGGTTACTGCTATATCTCCAGCATCAGGCATAATACATGCTTAGTAAATTTTTCTGGAATAAATGGGTACATAAACAAAAGGTGGGAAAAATAGACCAACAAATGGATTGTTTTACAACATAGATATAACACATCTCTATTTGGGTATGTTCTATTAAAATAAAATAACATATATTATAGGTATTTATTCCTCAGTTTAAAAATTGTTGTTCTATTATAGTTGTCCCATTTTCCCCCATTGCTTTCCCCTGCCCTAGCAACCCCATCCCGTCTCCTACAGTCAATCCCTACCCTGTTGTTCATGTCCATGGGTCATTTATACTAGTTTCTTGACTAAACTCTTCCTCTTCTTTGCCTCTTTCTGCCTCTTCCCCCTCTCCTCTGCACACTGTCAGCCTGATCTTGTTTCCTTGACTCTGGTTGTATTTTTCTCTTTTGGTTGTTCTGTTCATTATGTTTCTGTATTAGGTGAGATCATATGGTATTTGTCTTTCACCACCTGGCTTATTCCACGAAGCATAGTAGTCTCCAATTTTATCTGTGTTTACACAAAAGGTAAGGGTTCCTTCGTTCTTTCCACTGTGTAGTATTCCATTGTGTAAATGTACCAGTTTTTTGATCTACTCATACATTGATGGAACTGTTTTGTACACCAACAATGAAATATCAGAGATAGTAACTAGAAAAAAATCCCATTTACTGTAAAACAAGAAAAGTAAGTTACCTAGGAATAAACTTAACCAAGGAGGAAAAGACCTGTACTCAGAAAACTGCAGAACACTGAAGAAAGAAATTAAGGAAGATATAAATAAATGGAAGCATTCTTTCAAAACTAGGAAGAATTAACATCATTAAAATACCCATACTGCCCAAAGCCATTTATAGATTCAACACAATCCCTATTAAAATACCAGTGTCACATTTCACAGATCTAGAGCAAATATTTCAAAAATTTATGTGAAACCATAAATGACCCTGAATAGCCTCAGCAATTTTGAGAAAGAAGAACAAAGTATGAGGAATTACAATACCTTGTATCAAACTATATTACAAGGCCACTATAATTAAAACAGTCTTGTACTGGTAATAAGAACAGACATATAGATCCATGGAACAGAATAGAGAGCCCAGAAATAAACCCAGGTCTCTATGGTCAATATTTGATAAATAGGGAATGGAGTAAAAATAGCCTCTTCAACAAATGGTGTTGGGAGATCTGGACAAGTACATGGAAAAATAAATAAATAAATAAATAAAGACAGAAAAAGAAACTAGACTACCAACTTATACCATACACCAGAATAAACTCAAGATGGATAAAAGATATAAATGTAAGTTGTGGCACCATAAAAGTGTTAGAAGAGAACATAGGCAGTAAAATTTCAGATATCCCATGCAGCAATATTTTTGTTGATATATCTCCTAGGACAAAGGAGATAAAGGGAAAAAATAAACAAATGGGACTACATCGTGTTCAAAAGTTATGCCTGGCTAAAGAAAACTTCCTCAAAATGAAAAGGGATCCAACCATATGGGAAAATAATTTTGCCAATGATGTCTTGGACATGGGTTTGATACTCAAAATATATAAAAAGCTCATAGACTTAACACCAGAAAGACAACCAATCCATTTAAAAATGGGCAAAAAAGCCCTGGCCAGGGTGGCTCGGTGGATAGGCACCAGCCTGCGAAACTAAAGGTCACTGGTTCAATTCCCCAGTCAGGCAGGGCACGTAACCAAGTTGCAAGCCAGGCCTCTAGCCTGGTCCTGTAGCTGGAGGCATGTGAAAGGCAACCATACAGTGATACTTCTCTTCCCTTCTTCTCCCTCCCTAAATTTCTCTCTGAAAATAATGAATAATAAAAAATAAAAATGGGCAAAGGACCTAAAAAGATACTTCTCCAAGTAGGACATGCAAAGGGTCCATCGACACATGAAAGGAAGCTCAACATTGCTAGTCATCAGAGAGACTCAAAACTACAATGAGATACAGCTCATACCAGTCAGAATGGCCATTGTTTACAAGTCAACAAATAGCAAGTGTTGGCAAGGATGTGAAGGAACGGGAACTCTAGTACAATGTAGGTGGAAATGCATGTTGGTGCAGCTACCATGGAAAACATTATTAAATTTCCTCAAAAAATTAAAAATGGAACTGCTGGAATTATACTTGAAGAATCCTGAATACCACTTCAAAAAATCTATGCACCCCGGTGTTCATAGCAGCATTATTTATAATAGTCAAGTGCTAGACATAGCCTAAGTGTCCATCAATAAATGCATAAATTAAAAACTGTAGTACCTTTACACAATGGAATACTATGCAGAGGAAAGAAAGAAGGAACTCGTATTTTTCATGACAGCATGGATGGAACTGGAGAATATTGTGCTAAGTGAAATAAGCCAGGTGGTGAAAGACAAATACCATATGATCTTGCCTATAAGAGGAAACTATTGAACAAAACAAACAAATGAGCAAAATACAACCAGAGGCATGGACTCAATGAACAGACTGACAGCAATCAGAGGGGAAAGGGGAGAGAGTTAAGGGTGAAAAGAAGGGGCAATGACTAGTGAAGGAACATGTACAAATCACCCATGGGCATGGGCAATAGGGTGAGGATTGTCTCTGGGAGTGGGGGTGGTATGGGTGGAGGGGCCAAAGGGGCAAAAATTGGAACAGCTATAATAGAACAAAAATAAAATATTTATTAGAAAAGTAATATAATGGAGACCAGGACTTCCAGCCAAGATGGAGGCATAGGTAGACATACTTCACCTCCTCACATAACCATAAGAAGCATTATAACTAACCTCCAAACGAACAAAAATAACCAGAACTGCCAGAAAATTGAACTGTATGTAAGTCCAATAACCAAGGATTTAAAGAAGAAATATTCATCCGGACAATAGAAGGAGTGGAAATGGAGCCAGGGTAGAGCAGACACGATGTGGTGGAGGCCAGGCAGCAGCTTTGGCAGATGGAATGAGCTGTCCCACAGTCAGGTGTGGGGGATAGAAGCCAGGGTGGCCAACTGGGGAGTGCAGTTCACAGTTCCTGCATTGAGGAAATAAAGCCTCATAGCTTCTGACTGTGAAAACCACTATGTGTTGGGGTGGTGGAAGTAACAGCCTGTCACTCAGGAGAGGCCACTTAAAGGTCCCCCATGGTCCTAAAAATATACACAAGCACATTTATTCTGGGAACCATCACCAGGGCAACAGCCAGAGGGGCTCCAGCTGCATACAGGAAGTGGGTGAGAAGTGGGTGAGATGGCTGGAAAAAGGGGCGAGTGCCCAGCGAGTGGCATTGTTTCCTTTCTCATCCTTCCCTCACATACAGCACCACAAATCAGTGAAATGGGTTGCCTCACTGACAAATACCTAAAGTTCTGTTCCTTTTACAACAACACGTGTGGCACCTCTATCTAATACACAGAAACAAGAGCAGGGAGGCTGCCAAATTGGGGAGATGGGTAAGTATGGCCCAGGAGCTGATTAAAAATTTCAGAAAAAGAACTAAGCAAAAAGGAGATAGCCAACCTATCAGATGCAGTGTTCAAAACACTGGTGGTAAAGTTGCTCAGGGAAATGATTAAGTATGGCAAATACATAAGGGAAGAAATTAAGGCCATGCTAAGTGAAATAAAGAAAAATTCACAGGAAATCAATGAAGGGAAGGAAGCCAGTGTTCAATAATTTGGAATGTAAGGAAGAAATAAAGAGTCAACCAGTACAGAATGAAGAAAGAAGAATTTAAAAAACAAAAAACAAACCAAAAAAACAAGGAGAAAATAAGATGACTCTGGGACATCTCCAAAAGTGCCAACATCTAAATCAGAGGGATGCCAGGAGAAGAGGAAGAGCAAGAAATTGAAAACTTACTTGAAAAAATAATGAAAGAAAACTTCCCTAATTTGGTAAAGAATGTAGACATATAAGCCCAGAAAGCACAGAGAACCCCAAACAAGTTGGACCCAAGGAGGAACACATGAAGACACATGTAATTAAAATGCCAATGGCTAAAGATAAAGAATCTTAAAAGCCGCAAGAGAAAAGAAGAGAATTACCTACAAAGGCGTTCCTTTAAGACTATCAGCTAATTTCTCAAAAGAAACTTTGCAGGCAACAAGGGATTGGCAAGAAGTATTCAAAGTGATGAAAAACATAGACCTACAACCAGGATCACTCTATCCAGCAAAGCTATCATTCAGAATGGAAGGGCAGATAAAGTGCTTCCCAGACAAGGTAAACCTAAAGGAGTTCATCATTACCAATCCATTATTATATGAAATGTTAAAGGTACTTAAGAAAAAGATCAAAACTATAAACATTAAAATTACAACAAACTCACAACTATCAACAACTGAATCTAAAAAACAAAAACAAAAATAAACTAAGCAAGCCACTAGATCAGGAAAAGAATCAAAGATATGGAGATCATATGGAAGGTTACCAGTGGGGAGGGGGGAGGGAGAGGATGGGGAAAAAGGTACAAGGGTTAGGAAGCACAATTGGTAGGTGCAAAATAGGGTGATATTAAGAATAGTAAAGGAGTCCTGGCTTGTGTGGCTCAGTGGATTGAGCCATTGCCTGTGAACCGAGGGGTCACCAGTTTGATTCCCAGTCATGGCACATGCCTTGATTGCAGACTGGGTCTCCAGTTGGGGACGCATGAGAGGCAATTGCACATTGATGTTTCTCTCCCTCTCTTCCCTTCTCTCTAAAAATAACTTAGTAAATAAAACTCATTAAAAATAAGAATAGTAAAGGAAGTAGAGCAGCCAAAGAACTTAGATGCATGACCCATGGATGTAAACTAAGAGGGGGATTGCTGGAGGGAACTGGGATACTGGGCAGAGAGGGACAAAGGGAAAAATTGGGACAAGTGTAACAGCATAATCAATAAAATATACTTAAAAATATAATGGATATGATTAAACCTGTGCTATAATGAATTGTATGTGTATGACAATTAACTTTACGTAATTAATATAATTTATACACTATAATAAATTATAATTAAGTCATGTATATAGAATCATATAATTATATATAATGGAAATTATAGCATAATTATAATGAAATGTTATAAATCTTGTAGGACTATGTTTTAAATTATTTTTATAATTTAAAATTGATCTTTCAGATAAATTGGTTCACTGATGCTGAAGAGCAGTGTCTTTTTGAGATTAGCCCTCAGCTGTCACTTCTTGGACCAGTTCCAAATGAAGTGATTACATACTGCCATTTAAATCAGTCCTTCTGGAGCAGTGCAATGTGACACTTTTCTGAAGTGCTAGTTGACATTAGATGTTTAATCTGCCAAAGAAATACCCTTCACCTCATGTTACACATAAAAAAATCTAAGCTTTTGGTATTTGTGAGTAAAGGTCTGTATAGTCTTGTGTTATGATTTAGAGCTATATGTCCTAACTAAGAAAAAAAGTCGAGAACCAGGTGAAAACAAACAATATTATTTTGGCAAGTTGTAATGAGAACCTCTCTATACCAGATTTGAGGGGATGAGGACACTGTTTTTCTGAATTTCGGAGACAAAATTTTATTTTCCTACTTAACCCATGTCCCTGTGGATAACTCCTCCCCTTTGACTGAATGCTGTTCTGGCCTCCTCCGAGTTGTTTAATTGCATTGATTATAAAATTGCATAAAACCACCATTAAATAGAATAGTTAATAAATCTATGTTTATGTGCCTGAGAATAAAGTTTCCTTTCCAGTTTGGTTTTTTTTCTTATTTCTCCTTCAGTCTGGTTTTTTATTTTGTACCTATATATCACCTTTTTTTAAAAAAACTTATTTTCTACTAAAGACAGTTACCTTAATTATCTTCGAATTCCATAGGAAAACATTGTTAGAATATTATTGGCTATTTGATATTTAGTGAATACCCTGTGTTCATGGCAGGAGTAAAGCAAACCAGAAAAGCTGTTGATGCCAATGAAGTCATTTGTAGTCATCTCTGTTGACATTCAACTGTCTCCAAGCATCACTATGCCGGCAGTCTGGAGCGACCTCTATACAGAAGCCTACTTACCTCCCTTTGGCAGTCGTCAGCTAGGAAGACATGGTCCCTGGAGCCTCAACTCTCATTCCGTTTCCATTTTTGCTGGCACAGAGAGAAATGAAATAGCTTCTGCTAAGTACTATGCAGTTAAGATTTAAGTATTTCTGGTAATAGGCCTTGGAAGGTTTTTGAAAGAATTTCTTAGGTTTTGTGATTTACCTTCCACCTGGTGATCTGAAAAATTTCCAAGATAATATTTTAGCTGTGCAGATACAATGAGAGATTCTTATTTTAGCATTGATACCATTCAGTTAACCCGTAATGTTCCATGAGGTGTATTACTGCAGCATGGTGTAGCAAAAAAAGAGTGTAGGCTTTTGTGTCAAATAATGGGTTCCAGCCCTAGCCCTGCCACTGCACAGCCTGGTGATGTTGAGCAAGTCTCAGTTTCTCCATCTCTAAAATAGGTATGATAGAAATGCCTCATAATATGTTTGTTGGGACTAAGCGAAATGAATGATGCTTTCAAGAATGACTGCCTAACATGTGGTGGATAAATAACAAATACTAGTTTCTTTCCCCCTTTTCCTCCCTCAGTGAGCATTATCAATACTCCATCACAGACTAGAAGATTTTTATTTTATTATTTCTTTGGCTGGTGAGGAGGCATACAAAAATACAGATTTAAAGCTAGGATCATGAAAGATTACTTACAGTTACTTATCTTTTCCAAGCTTTGTGGAGTTTATGTGACAAATCTTTGGAAGATAAAAAGGATTTGTAAGATTCCTCTATCTTGGATGATTGATGTGAAATTGAAAGTTAATTATCTCTTAGATATAGAATAAGACACCTGGAGGTGGTTTGGGAGTCTAAATGCTGATAAAGCTAGCTGATTTGCATTAACAATATCTTGAGTTTATTTAGTGCCTGTGTTTTGAACAACTTGAAGTATCACACTTATTCATGAGAAATGTTTTAAATTAAAATCTGTTTTAGGGGTTGTACTTTAAAAAATCTTTTTATGAGGGAAAATACTGTATTGCTGTAGGTATATCTTAATAAATTTCTATTAAAATTTATGTTTCAATTAGCTACTTTTTAAAACTTGTATATAGCGATTTTCTGCCTCTTTCTCAAGTGTAATTCTATTGGGTTGATGAAAAAGTTCTTTTTTTTTTTTTTTTGGAAGATGTCTCTAATAGCACTTAGTTGTCTTTAATTTCCTATCAGTGTGCATTTAAAGAAACTTACCAGAATTAGTGAGTTTTTGTGTAGCTATTTAAATACTGAAGATAGAAGAAAATATGTAACATTTTCAGCATATTATGCTTTATTATTTCACGAGAGGTAAAAATGCAACTGACACTCAAAAAAAAAAAAAGTTTGCGCAGAGTATGGAGTAGGTGCTGCAACTGATCAAACACGTAAAAAGTGTTCAGTGCTGGGGATTTCTTGCTGGATGATGCTCCATGGTCGGATAAACCAGTTGAAGTTGATAGCGATCAAATCAAGACATGAATTGAGAACAATCATTATACCATGCCGGAGATAGCTGGCATACTCAACGTAACTAAATCAATAGAGTTATTGGTGAAAATGAAAGCAATGTGTCTTTTATTTTACAGAAAAAAAACATACAGACTTTTTGGTCAGCCCAATACTTATTGCTTCAAATGTCTGTGCTCTCTACTGTGTTGGAATGCTGGAAGAAATGACTCCTAGTTAAGCATGTTTTGCGTTCAAGTTTCCGACATTTAATGAGCCCTCTTGTGTACATGACATTGCTCAAAGATGATGCATTAATCAGAAGGATAAGAGTAGCATTTATCATATTCTATGTAACAGTTCAACTTTTTGAAGTGTATATACATATATATATATATATATATATATATATATATATATATCTTAGGTGAAGAAATTGAGGTTTTGCGAAGTTAAGTAACTTACTGAAAGTCATGTAGCAAGAAGCAGAGCCAGGATGTGTGCGTCTGATTTCAGTGCTTGTGCCTTAACTTCTAGGTTGTTATATGACTTCCCTTTATGTTCTGCTGGGCAACCTCTTCCATCATAGTCTGCACTTTATACTTTCTTCTTCTTTGATCCTTATTCATCTAGATATTTCTTACCAATGTTACTGAATAGTTCTCAATTTCATACTTTCCCCTAACATCTCTTACTTGCCTTACCTTTTTAAAAAACTTTATATTTGATATAATTTCTAACCTGTGGAAAATTGCTAAAATAGGACAAGAAGTTCCAGTAATTTTAGTTCACCCAGACTTATAAATTATTCACCTTACCCTATTTGATTTATCATTTTTTATATACATGTGTTTCTTTCTCTCAGTATACACATACATATACATACATGCATATATGTACTTATTAACAAACCATTTGATAGTGGGATGGGGATATCACCCCCTTTATTGCTAAATATTTCAATGTATATTTGCTACAAACAAGAATATTTTCTATGTGTATAATGCAGGTATCAAATCAGGAAATTTAACATTAATTTAATACTATTATCTAATACACAGTCTATGGTCAATTTCAGCTGTTGTCTCTAAAATATCTTTTACAGATATATTTTCCCAGTCCTCTCTCTATCCAGGATCACACATTACATTTCATTGTCATGCCTCCTTTTTTTTTTTTTTTTTTAAGACTTTATTTTTAGAAAGAGGGGAAGAGGAGGGAGAAAGAGGGAGAGAAACATCAATTTGTGAGAGAACCATTGATTGGTTGCCTTTCAAATGACCCCAACTGGGACCTGGCTCGCAACCCAGGCATGTGCCCTAATGGGGAATCAAACCAGTGACCTCTCAATTTGTGGGACAACACCCAACCCACAGAACCTCTGGTCAGGGCATGCTGTGCTGATTTAGCCCCTTTTAATATGTAATACTTTACCAGCCTTTTTCTTGACATTGACAATTTTGAAGATTGCAGGCCGAGTATTTTGTAGACTGCCCTATAATTTGGTTTTGTCTGGTGATTCCTAGTTATTAGATTCAGCTTGTATGTTTTTGGAGGGAATATCACAGAAATAATGCTGTGTTCATTTTGGTGAATGATAACAGGATGCTCCTTCTGAAAGTTTGTTTTAATTTGTGGGGAGATACCATGAATCTATAATATTATGCTCCTTGTCAAATTTTTACCTGCTAGTTGCAGCATCCATGGTGGTTTTCTAATTCTGTCATTTCTTCTATAGTATTTATTAGCTGGGGTTCTGCTGTAAGGAAGAATTTTCTCTTTTCTTCCATTTAATCACTCATTTATGTCAGGATGGACTCCTGGAATCATTTTATTCACTAGGTTATAACCTATTACTATTATTAATTTATTTTAATGCTCAAATTGATCTAGATTTGGTCAGCTGGAGTCTTTTCAAATTAGCTTTCATATCCTCTTCATGTGGTCCTGTGATTTTCCAGTACCTCTTAATTTCTGGTATAATAGAATGGCCCAGGTACACCTTATAATTTTCATGTTCTAGCCCTGGAGTGAGTCTTCCTCCAAAAAGCCCTGGTTCCTTTTCCTAGAGGAAAGTGTTTTGAAACCAAGATATCCTACCTGATCATTTTTTCCTTCCTCCCTCATTTCTGCACCCTCTACTTCCTCCTTTTCTTTTCTACTGTCCTTCCCTCTCTCTCTTTCCCCCTCTCTCCCTTCTTCCTCTTTGTGCTTTATCCAAGGGTAGAAGCAGCCTAACCGTATCAGAATGTTGTGGAAATTTGCTTGAATCTTTTGTGTATAAGCATTTACGCATTCTCTGGTCTTTCATTTTTAGTACCTATTAGGTCTGATCACATATTAGTACTTGGATTCTGGGTGTCCCACACATCTCTGCTTTGTTCCAACCTCTTTTGTTCTCCAATTTGATAATTGATTTGTATCTACTACGAACCTTGCTTTCTTTCTCTATTCTTGGCTGTGAAATTTAATTTATATTTTCTTTTCATCCACATTTAAATATAATCCACTCCTCATATTCAACTTCATTCTTCCAGTCCCAGGTAGTAGTATCCTTTAAGAAACTGATCTGGTTTGAAGTCTAAGATTAGGATACTTGCTACTGGTAAAGTTTTTATTGTGAAATCTGTTTTTGCCCTCCAGTGTTTAATAGTCTTGGACTCAAATGGACCAGGGCAATGATATACGTACGAGGTCTGTCCGGAAGGTATCAAGCCAGTTTGCATGGCTATACATATATATATAGCTTTACAGATGGTAAAGTATGGGATTTAGATGCAGTGTAAGGAAATTGGATATGAGCATTTATCTGGCTCTGCAAACAGAACCAGGTGTTCAGGAAAGGCTAACGGAACACAAAAATTGCACTGTGTAACAGCTTTCACTATTTCAAGAAAACTGTGTTATCCTCTTCAGGTGAATTCATAATCAGGTATGCAGTATGGGAAGCTTTACAGAGAACAAGAGATCCTGGAAGAAGCATAGGCATATATTTTATAAGAAGTCTCACTGATTTCTGGTTATAACAATATCTTTATTATTCCAGATGAACTTTAATTAAATTGTTCTGCTTTTTTTGGGAAAAAAAAAAGTCTCACTGACAAAGATGACCAACCCTTTATTGAGGTTGTAAGGTGGGAATTCTCAGTTGATTTCAGTGATTTATTGGGGCTAAACAGCTTTGGGTAATTACAGCCGTATGTCACACACACACACACACACACACACACACCACAGGAACCAACAATAATAAGCTCCAACAAGGTCTCTGGTTTGCAGGGGCAGAAGTGACTCCCCATAGTACTACCCTGAGCCACATGATGGCTGGCATGGGTGGAAGTGGGAAGAGCCTTTCCTCAGTTGCTTCTATTTCAGCCTGTGAGTTAGTGGATAAAAATGTATATAAATATGTTAAGCATTATGCAGTCTTATTACTTTTTAATTTTATTATTAAGTAGATAATTACAGATCAATTTGTGGGTCATACGAGAAAAACATTTCATGACTGAAATCATATTTTTCAATTTAATCCAGGTCATGTGAAAGGATATCCATTTCTTCATCACTCATGATATTCACAGTTTGATGAATTCTGGCCATTTTAAGCAAATCTTTATCAAATGAAAAAAGATTAACCACATCTGAGGATATCAAAATAATTTCTTGGATGCTGAAAGGCACATCTCTAAGAGGGACTCAAAGGGTGTTTTGAGGAAATAGCACACCATCATTGAAATTAAGTATGTTATGTCAGATTGTTTCTGCTTGGCAGAAGATGAAGTATTTTGGTTATATGAGTTTTTATGATTGTGCTTAAAGAGACTATGCTGTTTATTGTGGGTTCTCTTGATCATGCTATTTGACATGTGAAGGCCTAGATGTATCAGAATCATCATTATGAAGGCCAGATGTCATCTTTACTGGTGTAGATTAAAACAAAAGGGAGATATTAGACTGAATAGGGACCGTCTCAGACATCACCTCAAAGCTGAATTTTTGTTTATTTTAAGGTGTCCTAAAGCAAGTATTGAAATACAGTTCCTTTTAATTGAGTATTCAGCTAACTGAATCTGAATCAATTTAGCCAATGACATTATAGTTATCATTATTTTTCAGGCAATGGTTATTTGTTTCACCAATTTGCTTCTTACTGGGATTTCCACCCCAACCCCTTACTCTGAAGATGACGAGGATTGTGATAACTCAGTGGGGGAGTTCAAAGTGAGAATGTAAAGCCTTAGTTCTCTTCTCAGAGGAGTTGTTTCTTAGGGCCAGTGTTGCTGGAGGATCAGAAGCCAGTGAAATCACATGGAAGCTTGTGAGAGCTGCAGACTCAGGTCCCACTCCTGACCTTCATTATAATTTGCCTTTTAACAAGACCCCCACGTGATTCAGATTCATGTGGACATTAATGTTTGAGAAGCACCCATCTATAAAGTTGACAGTAACTTACCATGTATTTCAAAGAACAATTGTGAAGTCAAAATAGGTATGTCTTAAGAATTTAAGGAGTTTATTTTGACTATATAATCAGAAGTAGCAAACCTTTCTCATTTGAGACAGGAAGGTGCAAAATAAAAAGTTAGCAGCATGCCTACAGCGAGTAGACAGAAGCACATAATCCAGATAATATGTGGGCATTCTGCCATCTTGAGTGTGAAAAATTTGACTTTACTCAATGATTTTTCTTCTAGTCAAGCATTAAATAGAGAATGCAAATAAACTATAAGTAGCAGGCATTCATTGTGCTTACTAAATGTTAACAATGATACTAGCTAGCAGAGAATACATGGAAGGCTAAGACAACTTCATTTTTAAGGGCCTTGCCTGGCACTTCAAAATTACTGAATTGAAATGTTGAATTGAGGATAGGTAGGTGAACAACAACTTCTAATACAAAGTAGGATAGAAGTAACTCTGAAGTAGATCTGAGCAGTATTTTGTGGGGATAGGAGGAAAGAAGCAGCATTGCCCATCTCCTCCCGTAACTGTCCACACAAGCATTTTTCTTCTTTTTGATGGTAGCTGAGTGGGTGTTCTGACTCTCACCCATGCCCTACTCAGTTGAACTCAGCTTTGGTAAGAATATTTTCATGCTGATGACATTTCAGATTTAGGTCCATGACTCCAAATATTATTTTTACAGAGGCATAGTGCTAAGATTGGGATTGAAGGAAAAGTAGGATTTTTATGTGTCAAAAGGGCATCTGGGTATAGCGAAGAGTATGCACGGAGCCAGTGGAGGGCCTGAACTCTGGCAGAGGAAAGGGACAGAAAGTGGTGGTTTTTGTGGTGGTGGGGATATGAAAGGGTATCAAAAGAAAATGCTTGGAATATGATGAACAGATAGATGTTAGACATTAAAAAATAATGCTTGAACTTGAACATTGGTTGGACAGTTATCTTCAAGTTGAAGTAACCTTTCAATTTGAAGCAATTAAAATAACCTTCCTCCACTTTAGAAGTTGCTTAGGCAGGGAGGGAGAATAGGTAAACGAAGGAGTTAAATAGACTGAGCACTTCATCAGATTTGGGGATTATGAGTTAATGAAGATTTTCAGACTTAATAGTAAAATACTATCCAGGGCAATTTTCTAAATGTGACCAAGTCACTGCTCTTCATTAAGTTTTGAAGTATAACTTGGTATGAATCCTTAAAGTGAGTGTGATAAATGTGCTTCTATTTATAGATAATTTATATATCTGAAATTTCAAAATTTGGCAACGTGCAAGCATTGCTTATAAAACTGTTTACATCCTTAAAATTGATGCAAACAAATCTTGAATTTGACCATTTTCAAGAATTATATTTCTTAATTTTTAGAAGTTGCATTTGTTTCCCCTACTCTTCCTATTTATTCTTACCAGATTTTTGGTATTTGCTTATCTTTCTAATTGTGACCGTAGTTTCTTTAACATTTTACATAGATTTTCTATATCCTATCTCAGAAAAAATCCCCAAATCAACAGTAACTGGTCGTCTAAGCTAAAATTATTGTTCCTGTTGAATTTCATCCACAGTGTGATGCCTTATTCTATTTTTTGTTGGTTTGTGATCTTTGTATGCTAGTCTAGATCTTAATTCAGAAGTCCTTCAGCCTTAAGATTTCCATTAGAAAACATTTTCTTTCGCTGCTGCCCTTAGCCAGAGGGGAGCCCCTGACACAAAATTACTTCAGCACCCCTTAAGGGTTTTGACTCAATGAGAAAGTTCAAGGCTTTGCTTCCTTATTTCTACTTACTGGTATAAGTTAGTCCAATATGCTGGTGGCAGTTCTGCCATTGGTAGCTGCCCTCAGAATGAATCTGTCATTTTTTGTTTGTTCACTACTATTACTTCAATTTCCTAGTTATTCCTACTCTGATCTCAGCTAAGGGTGTGTGTGTGTGTGTGTGTGTGTGTGTAAGATTTGTCTAGGAGAGCTACCCCATCTGCTGCAACATCAGTAATGCTTCAAAGCATGCATCCTGCCCAATCCAGTGCCTCATTAATCTTCAGAGCACTTAGACGTCATGTCAGAAGCAGATGTCCTCAAAATCACATTTCATAGATTTTTAATCCACTTACATCATAAACCTGAAGACGGATTTATGAAAGCATTCAGTTTGGGGGTTATTTGGGCAGGTTTCTAACATTGATTGTGCAATGTCTTGTCGAAAGACAATTAAAAATAACCTATTTATTTTAGAGTAGTTTTAATGCTTATAAAAAGGTTGCAAAGATAGTACAGAGCATTCCAATGTCTCCCACACTGTTTCCCCTATTGCATTTCAAATGTATGAAATAACTTCACTGAAGGCAGTAGTAGAGAAAGATGATGGCCTGGAAATGGCTAGAGACCAAAAGACAAAGAAACTATACAAAAACATTCTACATTTGTTATATGGTTAGATACTTTTATCCCGTTCTTCATTTCATCTTGGGATTTCCTAACCTCCTAAATAATCTTTTACAGTTAATTTATTGTTGTATTACAGTTGTCCCATCCCCCCCACCGCCCGCACTGTTCTCCCCTGCCCCACCCTCCCCATCCCCTCTCCCACAGTCAGTCCCACATATTGTCCATGTCCAGGGGTCAATGATACTAATTTCTTGACTAAACTGTTCCCCTTCTTTGCTCCTTTCTTTCCCTGTCTCCTCCTCTCTGCACACTCAAAGTTTTTTCCTTGTTACCATGCCTCTGGTTCTCCTTTGCTTGTTTGTTTGTTCGTTAGTTTCCTGTATTAGGTGAAATCATATGATATTTGTCCTTCACTGCCTGACCTATTTCATTAAGCATAATACTCTCCAGTTTCATACATGCTGTTGCAGAAGGTAGAAGTTCCTTCTTTCTCTCTCCTGTGTAATATTCCATTGTGTAAATGTACCACAGTTTTTTGATCCATTCATCCACTGATGGACCCTTAGGCTCTTTCCAGCACTTGGCTATTGTAAATAGTGCTGCTATGAACATAGGGGTACATAGGTTCTTCTGAATTGGTGTTTCAGGGTTCTTTGGGTATAATCCTAGTAGTGGAATTGTTATTAAATAGTTTTTTAAAATCACCTGTATTAAGGTTTCCTCTTTGTGGTATAAAGTTCTATGGGTTTTGACAAATGCTTCATGTTAGGTGTTTACCACTAGGAATAATTACAGATTATTTTCATCACCCTATTCAGTCCTCCTCCCCTGACCCAGAACCTCTAGCAATCACTGATTATTGTACTGTCTTTAGTTTTTTCCAAAATATTGTAAAAATAGAATTGTAAAATTCAAAATGTAGCCTATTAGCAATATACATTTAAGACTCCGTAATGTTTTTGCATGGCTTGATAACTCATTCCTTTTTATGTTGAATAGTAACCTATCATATGGATTTACTGTTTTGTTTATCCACTCAACAATTGAAAACTATCTTGGTTGCTTCCAGTTTGTGCAGTTATGAATGAAGCTGCTGCAAGAATTCTCATGCAGACAAAAATGTGATTTTCAGGATTCCTTTATTGTTATTATTTTTCTTTGGGATACATATTTTGGCACATGTTTTAATCAGCAGAGTTTTCCACAATACACGCATGCACAAGCTCCTTATGAGGTAGTGCATGACATTTTGATTCTTTCCTTACATTTCCTGACATTTTGGTTCTTTCCTTACATTTTCTTCCCAGATATTCAAGAATTTTACGAGGTGACATTGCTGAATTCTCAAAAGAGTTGTGAGCAGAAGATAGAAGAAGCCAATCAAGTTGTACAGAAATGGGAGAAGACACCCCTTCTTGCTTCATGCCATGATAACCTTCAGAAGTCTACAGAGGTACATTGCTGAGAGTTCTGAAAGAACTTATAATATTATGGCTTATGCCAGTAAAGGAGAGTAATCATGATCAACAGATGGAAACACTAATATTAGAAATGTAGTTATAGCGTTCTGTTACTGTTATTCTGAATAAGAATGTTGAGAGACACACACTAGGCAGAGAATGATCAGGTCCTGTGGCAAGCAGTCTGAACCACCAGCAGCAGGGCTAGATGGAGAAGACAAACATGTACACCATCCTGGGGTCAATGGAGCTCTTTTATACAATGAGTTTGGGGAAGAAAGGCAGAAATTGTTCTGAAAGAACCAAATAAGGGGGTGGGTGGAAAAATACGAAGTGGGGAAAGTCATGGGATAAGTAAATAGCCCATAGGGAAAACATATTTGATGCATCTGGATTGGCTGTAGCCAGCAGCCCATAATGTCCATCCATAAGCAAAATGCAGTGGCATCTGGTGGTTGGCTGATTTTTCTAGAGAGCTAGTTGGATGTTGATTCAAAGTTTCAACATACATCCAGGGTTATAAGCAGTCTTTTGTTGGTTTTGGTCTATGAATGTTAACTGATTAACTTCCCTTTTCTCTTGATCCCCTATGGCCTGCTGTCATTTAATTTAGAACATTTCAGAATAAAAAAAAATTTTAGTTAATTTCTAGATGCCTATACCTCATTTTACACAATCAAATATATGCTTTTTATTCTCAATGCAGTTCTTTTTTTTTTTAACTTTTCCATTTTTGCATGTCTGCTCTTTCACTTACTTTCTGCCTCTGCTACATTAGCTCTACCCTCCTCACATACAATGTAACTCATTTCAACAACTTAATGTGTTTAATCCTTCTGCATGCATATAATTCATGTAACATGTATTCATATATAAACCATATATATATATATATGTATATATGTGTATGGGAATTTTATATATCTGGAGTATGCATACATATGTATACACACAATTGTGGAAAGTAATTGTTTCTCAAAAAATGTTCTTATTATATGAACATTTCTTCATGTTGTCTGGGATAGCTTTGATTTGTTCTTCTAATGGATGTGTAATTTCATAGTGTGTGTATATATCATAATTTATTCATTTCTCTCTAGATAGGAATGTACTGTTTCCAGTTTTCTGCCATTATGATTAATGCTGCAATCTGCTAATTGCATGTATATTCTAATTTACTGATGCTTTTATCCTTTGGGCTAGAGTCTCAGGCTGGCATTATTGGCTCCAAGGGTATACGTACTTAATTTGAATAAGTGTTGCCAGACTGATTGCACCTTTCACACTTCCATTGACAATGCCTGTTGGTGCAATTTTTACCTCACATCCATCCTGGCAATAGGTGTTGCTGCTCTTCTTATGTCTTGCCAGGAAATTTAATTGGTTTATGAGCAGATGCCAGCAATATAAGGATAAATGATGAAAAAAATCCACATAGTATTCTAGCCATTTATTTTTCAATGTCAAAATCAGGATAAGCAAAACAGAGTTAATGTAATGTGAGTTTTCTTACATGTGATTTTAGCTTTTAAAAAACTCTGTTTTACGCATCTTAAAAGCTCTTGTTTAAGAAGTCTTCCGCCTATGGTGATTTGGACATTGGCCAGATATATACAAAACATTAGAGTGTGAATGCATACTAACTCCATTTATGTGCTTCTGAAGTTAGTTTTCTTACTCTTCTTTAACGGGCTGTATGAGGCAAAGAGTCAGGTCTGGCTGATCTTTGTGGAAGATATAAGTGGGCCCAGGAGAAAAGTATCTTTTTTTTTTTTTTTTTAATTTAATTTTATTGTTGTTGTATTACATCCATCCCCTTTTTGCTCCCCTCTGTCCTCTTCCCCGCTCATCCATTTCCCCCTAAAGTCAATCCCACCTGTTGTCCATGTCCATGGTTCCTTCATATTAGGTTCTTGTCTAAACTGCTCCCCTTCCTTGCCTCTTCCTCCCTCCCTCCCCCCAACCCCCACTGAAGGCATATTCACTGTATTTATATATCTTTTATTTGGGTCTCAGCACTAAGCTAGAACCACTGAAGATCTTGTCCTGCAGGGATTGGCTTTCCAAGGTCAAAGTTTGAAAACTGAGCCCAAATTAAGTTGTTGCTAAAATGGTCTATGTGAAGAACAGTATTGAGAAATAGAGCCAAAATAAAGTTCATAATCAGAAAAGCTTAGAATAAGGGACAACAGCCTGGGTAGATTTGAACGATGTAGTGCAAATGCTTGTTAAGTTTTTAAATTCTTACTTTGGGGTCCCTCCCTTTGAACAAACCGAGTTTATTTAAAGCTGCTGAGAAGGACATGTAGGCTCTTTAAGAGCAGCCATCATGAATCTTCCTGATCCCTGATTTCTTAGCACCCACCAAAGTGTTTGTCACATAGTAGGCCCAAGAAATACATGTTGAACAAGAAAGAAGTCCCTGTGAGCATCTTCTGGTTTCTAGCTGACCACTGGGCTCCTTGCCTATCCCATTCTGTTTCTCTTTTTCTGCTCTCTTAGCTGTGTCTCCCCAGGATTCAGGCTTAAATGGAAAAGAAACTGCTGTGCCTCATGTGATCAAAGCTGATAAAGGAAGTATAGATTATATCCTCTGCAGCTATAACAATGGTATTCTTATGTGATTGGTACATTAGCTCTAGAAACAGAAGTTAACAAAACAAAACAAAACAAAACAAGGCAATAGACGCACTGCTAGGATGTTACTTTTTAATGGGCTATATATGTGTTAGTGCATTGATTTAAAAAAATTTTATTATGACATCCATAGGTTTTTAAAATCTTTGATAAAGTGCAGGAAAACACAGAAAGAAGTATCTACTTACAACTGCAGTTCACTTGTATGAGTCAAAAGCCACAGTTAGTGGTTTAAATAATGACTTTATTTTGTGGATTGAGGTTTTAACTTGGTGTTCTCTGTCTCTCTCTTGCTCTCTCTCTTGTTTCGTAGAGTCAGTTCAATCTCTCAAAGTATATTGGCGATGTAAAGACAAAACCTGGTAGCTTAAGAATGAAAAGAAAAAATGTATAAAAGTTTATATATGTATATATAAGTTAATGGCAAATAACCATTGGATTGGGTGTTTTCAAGGCATGTAGGCATCTTATGTCTTCTGGCTCCAAGATATCAGTAGTATTTTTTTAAGATTTTATTTCATTATTTCTAGAAAGAGGGGAAGGGAGAGAGGCAGAGAGGGAAAGAGACATCAATGTATGGTTGCATTTCACCTGCCTCCAGCCACAGACCTGACTGGAGACCTGGTTTGCAACCTGGTTATGTGCCCTGGCTGGGGAATTGAACCTGCGACCTTTGGGTTCGCAGGCTGGCACCTTAACCACTGTGCTACCAGCCAGGGTCAGTGGTATTTTAATGCCAGGGAAGTGTTTGCCACCTCCAGAAGAAGGCTCCAGAAGAAAAGACACCCTTATACACCGAGTGTCTAGAGGAATCTTAAAGAATGATCACACTGCATAGACATTTTAACTTTATTTTTCTATAAACCAATATGATCGTAGTATTAAACTTTGAACCTGCCAAGAGTCAAAAGCATAATTTTAGTCTGTTCTGTGTTTTCTCAAAGGATTTTTGCTTTACACTTAATCATTTCCTCATGTTCCCTACACCATCCCTATTTTTCTCAAAGGGAACAGTTTCTTCACTATCTATAGGCTGCCGTAGCATCTCAGTGAGAACAGGCACGTTGTGTCATAGTGTCCATCACTGTGTTGCAGACAGTGCCTCAGTGACTGTTTATGACTGGGTTGAATGATGTTGGTGGGGGAGATATGTAGGGGAGCATCATGTTCATCAGTCAGCATCTGCTATGAGATCATTCCTATGGGGCATTTCCTTTCTAGTCTTCAGGATGCATTGCTTATGTTGACATTGGAAGCTGAGATGCACCCATTTCCACCTGGTCTCTAGCTACAAGGTCCACTCAACCATCTATTCTTCCTCCTCTCTCCAACCACAAAGCTTCTTCAAAATACATTATATATACATCCTGTCCACATGGGTAAAAGCTAGGAGCAAAATGAGCATTTGACTGCTTCCTTCTCTTTTTGGGAGATACTGGGATTTTGTGAGACTGCTCAGGATCTCCTTTCTGGATATTCCGTTATGATTGTTTCTGCTTTATCCCCTTGTGCTTTGTTGATGTCAGGGAACTTCTTTCAAGTCTTAGGGTTGGGAGGAAGATGCAGGATGAAGTGATTCTCATCAAGGTTTCCTTTTTCTCTTCTTCTGCACTTTTCCCCTCACTCTTTAACCTGAGATTTTTGGTCAGAGAAAGAGAGAGATGGAGTGTACTATGTAATTGGAGAGAAATATGTTCCATGTGACTTGCATATTCCAGTAAATCTTTCCATTTTTATACCTGAATTATACATTTTGATTTTAAAAGTAAAAATAGGTGTCTGTGCTTTCTGTTCCTATATTCACTGGAGGTTCTGGAGGTCTGTAATACAGCAACTCAAATGTAGAATGATTAGGGTAAAAAGGATTTCCAAGAAAAACCTATTGCTAATAAGTCACTCTACTCTTCAGCAACAGATGGAGAAAGATTTGCTGCTTTAATAGTGGCAGGTATCATGCAATTTGAATTTTAATTCCTGGGTTGCTCCAGAAAAATTTGCTGTGAAGTAAAAAGGATAGTAGAAAGAAATCCCAAAATCAGATTCTAAGGAACTGGAAAAAATAAATAAAATGAAATACAAGTCTCAAAAATGTACCCCTCCCTCCAGTTTTATTGAGGTATAGTTGCCATATAGGACTGTGTAAGTTTAAGGTATACAGTGTAATGACTTCACTTACAAATGATGATCACACTAATTAACATCCGTCATCTCAGATAGGTACCCCCCCCCAAAAAAAAAAAAAAAAAAAGGAAGAAATATTTTTCTTTGTGATGAGAACTTTTGGGATTTATTCTTTTAACACCTCCCAAAATACACCATAAAACATTGTTAACTAGAGTCATCTTGTACATTACATACCCAGCATTTATCTTATAACTGGAAGTTTGTACCTGGTAAAAGCTGCTTGTGAAAAGTTTGTTTCTAAAAGGTATTTGTGGAAAATGATGCACACCTTCCCATTTAATCCAACCTGGTAGTTCTTTAATTTTTTTTTATGTGGTGGTATTTCTAGATTTTTATTTATTTATTCGTTTTTGCTGCAAAACAAGCCAGGAATGATGGATAAATGAGATTGGACTTCTGTAGCACACATACTATGATGCTACATCATATTGAATGTAATTCTAAGTGATTGGTTTTCTACTGCCCTATTTGCAAACAGGCTTTCAAGAAGCCTTCACAGAGGTAAGGTCTTTAGCATTTCTGGTAGAACATAAAATATAGCATGTCACTCCTTTGTCAAAACTTCCTAGTATCTTCCCACTCAGAATTAAGGGCAAGCTCTTTACAGTGGCTTATACAGCCCTAACTTTTGAATCCTACTACTCCTCACTCACTCCTGCCCAGCTTCCCTAGCCTCCTCACTACCTGTCAAACATAGAGCCAAAATCTTTGCATGCCCTTTGTCCTCAACCTGAAATGTTGGTCCTCCAGATATCTGCATGGTGTAGGAGAATCACCTCTTTCAAGTCTTTATTGTCACCTTTCAGTGATTCCTAAGCATTCTATTTAAAATAGCTTCTCACCTGCTCAGCACTCCCTGTTAACATGCTTTGTGTTTGCTTCTAGCACTTACCATTCATTATCTATCTCATTATCTATCGGAGAGACATTAGGGCATAGCTGTTAAGAGCAGGCACTTTATAATCAGACTATTTGGGTTTCTTTTTTCTTTTTTAATTTAATTTTATTGTTGTTGTGTTACATCCATCCCCTTTCTCCTCCCCTCTGTCTCCTTCCTCACCCACCCACTCCCCACCAAAGTCAATCCCACTTGTTGTCCATGTCCATGGTTCTTCCATACTAGTTCCTTGACTAAACTGCTCCCCTTCTTTGCCTTTTCCTCCCTCCCCCTGCTCCCCTCTTCCCTTCCCCCTGCCCACTGAAGGTCTATTCATTGTATTCACATATCTGGTTCTGTTTTGCTTGTTGTTTATTTTGTTCATTATAGTCCTGTAATGGGTGAGATCATATGGTATTTGTCTTTCACTGACTGGCTTATTCCACTAAGCATAATACTCTCCAGTTCCATTCATGTTGTTGCAAAGGGTAGGAGTTCCTTCTTTATTTCTGCTATGTAGTATTCCATTGTGTAAATGTACCGAAGTTTTTTGACTCAGTCATCCACTGATGGGATGACTGTTTCCAGCACTTGTCTATTATAAATAGTGCTGCTATGAACATAGGGGTACATAGGTTCTTATGGATTGGTGTTTCAGGGGTCTTCAGGTATAATCCTAGTAGTGGAGTTGCTGGATCAAAAGGCAGTTCCATTTTTAGTTTTTTAAAGGGAACTCATTGTTTTCCATAGTGGGTGCACCAGACTGCATTCCCACCAACAGTACACCAGGGTTCCCTTTTCCCCACTTCCTCGCCAACACTTTTTGTTTGTTGATTTGTTGATGATTGCCATTCTGACAGGTGTGTGGTGGTATCTTATTGTGGTTTTACTTTGCATCTCTCTGATAGCTAATGATGTTGAGCATTCTTTAATATGCCTTTGGGCCCTTTTTATGTCTTCCTCATAGAGTTGTTTGTTCAAGTCCTTTGCCCATTTTTTAATTGGGCTCTCTGTCTCCCTGGTGTTGAGTCTCATAAGTTCTTTATATATTTTGGATATCAAATCCTTGTCTGAGGTATCATTGGCAAATATGTTTTCCCATATAGTTGTTTCCTTTTTAATTTTGCTGATGTTTTCTTTAGCTGAACAGAAACTTTTCAGTTTTATATAGTCCCATTTGTTGATTTGTTCTTATATTTCCTTTGCCCTTGGAGAAATATCAGTAAACATATTTCTGCATAGGATATCTAAAATTTTACTGCCTATATTTTTCTCCAGGACCTTAATGGTGGCACTGCTTATGTTTAAGTCCTTTATCCATCTTGAGTTTGTTTTGGTGTATGGTGTAAGTTGGTGGTCTAGTTTTATCTTTTCGCATGTTGCTGTCCAGTTCTTCTAACACCACTCATTGAAGAGACTGTTTTTACTCCATTTTATGTTCCTTCCCCCTTTGTCACATATTAATTGATCATAGAGTCCTGGGTTTATTTCTGGGCTCTCTATTCTGTTCCAATCCAGGCTCCATTAACAACTGGCTGAGTAACTTTGGGGAGATTGCTTAGCCTCCCCATATCTCAGTTTCTTCCTCTAAATTGGTATTTGAATGATAATTAAATGTTGGTTTTTCCCTCTAAATGAAATGTAAGCTTCATGAAGGCAAAGATTTTCGTCTATTCTGTTTATTGCCTTTTCTCCAGCACATAGAATTTCCTGCCCCCCTGCATCTTATCAATAATTTGTTGAAAAGTTTAGTTGTGTTATTTTGGCTTAGAGCAGTTTTTCCTAACCACAACTAAAGTTTACTCTATATTCTTAGCAAGGACCTTCTGATTCTTCCCATGAGACCCAGCTGTATTTTTAGAATAAATACATAGTTCAAGTGACAGTTAGTGGAATGACTCACTCATCCATTAATTCTTTCATTTAAATATTCATTGTCTAAGTTGCTGTATTTTGTTAGTGTTCACTAGAAAACACTGAAGTTTAAAAAATATATTTTTCATTGACCCTGACTTCTAATTGAGAGTCTGGACTTTTAAGGATGAAATATCACTTGTCAGAATGGCTCTCATCCTAAGTCACCAAAACAAGTGCTGGTGGGGATGTGGAGAGAGAGGAACTCTTGTGCACTGTTGGTGGGAATGCAGGTTGGTGCAGCCACTGTGGAAAGCAGTGTGGAGCTACCTCAAAAAATTAAAAATGAAACTGCCTTATGAGCCAATGATCCCACTTTTGGGAATAGTTTATCAGAAGATACCTGAAACACTAAGCTGAAAGATTACATACACTCCTATGTTAATTGAAATGTTATTTACAATAGCCAAGATTTGGGAACAGCCCAAGTGCCCATCAGTAGATAAGTAGATAAAAAAGCTATGGAACATTTATACCATGAAACACTACTTGGCCATAAAAAAGAAAGAAATTTTACCTTTTGTGACGGCACACATGGACCTGGAGAATGTTATGCTAATAGCAACAAGCCAGTCAGAGAAAACCAGTATCATGTAATTTTACTTAAAAGGTGATATCTAATAAACAATGTGAACTGGCAAACAAAGTAAAGGGGAATATAAAGGATGAGTCAGTTGGGACTGCAACTGAAGCACTGACTTTGTAGTTAAACAAATCTTGGTTTATATATCTTAATCCTGCCATGCCTTGTTATATAACCTTGAATAAAGCATTTAACCACTCTAAACTTCAGCTGCCTAATCAATACAGCAGGGATAATAATTGTACCTACTTCAAAAGGCTTTGAACTTATTAAATAATATTATCTATGTAACATGACTAATATATGCATGATATAGGTAGGCACTCAGTAATTCTTGTCTGCTATTATTATTGTCTTAAAGGGTGCCTTGAACATGGCATTCAGTGTAAATTTGTATAAAAATGGCTTTTTATAGAATTTATATTAGAAATATAGATAACAGTAAAAACCTATATAGTGCTACTTATATGCCAGTCTTCTAAATGTTTTACATGTATTAATCCCTATTGCTTTGCCTCTGGCTATTCCTAACAGATCTATTATTTCTTTTAAGAAATATAAATCTGGTTTCAAAACAAGAATAAAAGTTACTTGGAAATATTCCCAAGAAAGTATCTCCATATATAAGGTAATTCCGACATTCCATAGTTGGTCATTTGGCAATATTTCTCTAGCAATCTTCTTCTAATATGATCTTGCTTGGCTCAGTCTACTTTCATTTCCATAACAGAACTTACTTCTTGGAGTAGAAATTTCTTTAAGGACTTTCTGTTATTGAAAGGGAAAAGGAGAAGCTAGGTAGATTATTGATTACAATGATTGTTAGAAGTAGGTTTATATTATCCTGATTGGTTGTTCCTCTGAACCTTATCTGGTAACATGAAATTTTCATATTACCACTTCTCAAAAAGATGAAGAAAACCTTCTTTTCATCTCATTTCCACCTCTACAAATATCTATAGGAAGGATAGTAAGGCAGAAGGAAGTGACCAGCAAATAATAAGTAATTATTAAAGTTAAATAAAGCATATAATGCATTAATATGTGATTACTGTGATGGGAAAAATAAATCTGGTTGAAAGGTTACAAGGGATAGCAATTTTAATTAAGTGGTCAGTGTTGGCAAGGTGACATTTAAGCACAAACATGAAGGATGTAAAGAAATTACCCTTGAGATTATGTGGAGGAAGACCACACTAGCATATCAGATGGGGAGATTAGGCAGTATGAAGGTCCCTATACTAGGAGCATATATTCATATACTAATATACAATATTTAATATATTTTGAAGTAGATAACAAGGACAATGAGGTTAGTGTTTTGGATCCTATGAAGTTCCCATAGCCTCCTAATGATTGATTTCTTCCTTGAAACAAAATCAGATGTGTCCCCAAAGTAAAGCTTTGACATAGTTTTAATAATATGTATTTGAAAAGACCCGAAGGTCAAGGTTTTGGCCTTTTCTTGTATTGAAAAAAAGTGACATTTACCCATTTGCCTTCAGCCTGGGAATATTTTTTAAATAAAACCGTTAACATCTAGTTCTTGAAATTTCATGTCAGTTGCCTAGAGGGAGAGAGCTGTCTTTTCACCGTCCTCAGCCTATAATGTGATAAAATTCTTACTGCTTAACTTTAAAAGGATTTCTTTGTTGCCTCTTTATAGCATTTTAACCTGTAATTTGTTACTGATATCACAAGGTAACAGTAACAGTCATAACAGAGCTATTTTGTGTTGGGTTCTGAAATGATGAAAATTACTCAATCTTTATTTTAGAAATATAACAAAGTTACATGTTTTTCTTTTTTCTACAGATTTTTCTTTTTTAAATATGTGGTAAGGAATTTATCTCTCTATACTGTTCCATACTGAGGTACATATCACTTTCCTATATTATAATATCATATTTATAGCCCCCAGTTATATGTTTTCTGCTTAGGTAGTTTTTATTCTTTTGTGAAAGAAATGGACATAGCATCTTGTCCACTTTTTCTTTAAGAATTTATATATTTCAGTTTATTTTTTCCAGAGCTTGAGTTGTTGAGGTAAAACCTGCAATTCTAACTTGATAACAGAGATAAAGCATTTTTATATTACTGAACAATTAATTATTGAACCATGTTGCTAAAACTGCACTGGGCCAAGTAAGAGGCATGGTCAAATTACTTGTCCTCTCTGAACTTCAATTCCTTTTTCAGTAACATGTTAAAATAATAATATTTATCTTGTAAGATTGTTGTGGAAAATGATTAATATGCAAGGCATATAAAGTGCTTATAGCACAGTTCCTGAGCCTAGTAAATAATCCATCAATAACAGCAGCTACATTGTTAATGATGTTGTGAAAACTTCTTTCACATCTCAGCACCTTGGTTTTCTCATCAATAAATGGAGGAAAAGACTTCATTTTAGGGGGGATCAAATGAAAGGATGTATATAAGTGAGCTTTGGAAACTGAATTCTGTAAGACTACATTATATTAAAATGTATGGTAAAAATAGGGTTTTATTTTCCTATGTCCTCCTTCCTCCCTGGGAATTCAGATCAAATAACAGATGAGGAAGCATTTTGCAAAGCAAAAGCATTATTCGAGTATATGATAATCTCATCATCATGAATATACATGATATACAAATATCTTCTCACAGGCCTATGGCTGTTACTTGGCTTTCTTTGCATGTACGTTTTGGTCAGGTGGGAGGGAAAGAGGTTAACAGCACCCCCCCCCCCAACTTAGGGGGTGCATGCCTGCTGTCTGGCATTGCAATGTTGATCTCAGTAGGCTTTTGAATGAGCTACACATTGACATTCAAATAAGAGAAGTGGGCTTTCGGGAAAGATGGCAACAGAGTAGAGAGCAGTGCTGATGGTGTTCTCGAGTACCAAAGCAGCTAGAGGACAGGATAAAGAGCGTGAGACGGCTTCAGGACCCTAGGAATTGGAGCAGGAAGCATCTGGAC
Organism: Noctilio leporinus; assembly: GCA_004026585.1. Lineage (NCBI taxonomy): Eukaryota > Metazoa > Chordata > Mammalia > Chiroptera > Noctilionidae > Noctilio > Noctilio leporinus. Next base: position 56,093 of record PVIW01008817.1, read on the forward strand.
ACAGGGGAGCACAGCCCAGAGGCAGAGGAGGCCAGCGGGACAGTAGGTGAGGCGTTCCCGACCGACCGGCCGGCGGGCCGAGGTCGGCTCCGGGCAGGGGCGGCTCTGCCCAGAGGGGCGCGTTTGACTGGGGCCAGTTCCGGGCTCCCTGGCGACTGGAAGTCTCAACAGAGAAGTGCGGGCAGCGAGGGCGAATGCCGTAGGGAACCCGGAATTGAACTCTTGCAGGGGAGGGACTGTGTGAGAGACTCACTCCGGCAACAGGGAGAGGAGGCTCCGCGCACGGCTAGAGGCGGAGGAGAAGAGTCCTGCGGGAAGCCGGAGCGGGGGAGTGGGAAGTGCACCAGCGGGGCGGCGAGAGGGCTGAAAACGGAGCTGCTGGGCCGCTGGGGAAACAGCAGCTAGAAGCCCCTGCGAGGGGGGAGGCCCAGCCCTGCGCAACCACACAGGCCCCCAGGCTCCGCGGGAAAATCCAAACGGCGGCGAGCCGGAGAGCCGGCAATCCGGGAACTAGTGGCGGGAGACCCGCCATTGCCGGAGACAAAGGCCGCGCCGCCCACGCCTGGGAGGGGCTCATCACAGAGGCCGCATAAAGGACTCAGAGGAGAGCTGGTTAGCTTGGGGGCGTGGTGCTCGCCCGGAAGGGCGGAACAGTGTAGGTGGACCCTGGACAGTGTTGACTGACAGGCCCGGCCTCCTCCCGGAACTGCGGGGGCGGGACCAGGTGTCACAGGGACCAGCGAAATTGCGGGCTGCACTGCAGAAGTGCTGGGGGCGCGTCCTGGGCCGGAACTTCCGCCAGGAGTGGGAGGGGGCTCCCTGCGGGCTCCAGAACACCGGCAGCCCTAAAACCCAGCCAGGCTGCTGAAGGCCCAGCCTACCTGGGGGTGGACACTCAGAATCAGCCCTACTGCGACAATCAGAGGCCCTGCCATGCACCAAGACTTGGCTAGAATATAGACTATAGACTGTAAAGTCCTGACCAAGAAAAAGAGGCAGCATCAGGAAAGGGATTGCTGCCAATCTCAAGCACCTGAATTATACCGAGAGCAATATGAACTATTAAGCCCCAACATATCCTTTGCAAAAGTTACTCCTCACATATTCTTAATCACCCCTATACCTCAATCCACCTAAATACCCAAGACCCTC